>JBAMMX010000005.1:22179135-22356635 GCA_037126225.1 Dillenia turbinata | reverse complement strand
TTCTGGAATTTCAAATGAGGTGATGAAAAATGTCATTAACCAATTATTAGAAGTAAATTAGAAAATGTAATTGTAATTATGATTTACCCTTTCAAAATTTTAAGGACTTTAATAGTAATGTTATTTATGAAGAGAGTCCAATTATATCATAGGTCGGATAATGGAAATATATCACTAGTCAAAAAAGTACGCGTTTAGAAAAAAAAAAAAGAGAAAAGAGAAGAAAAAAAATAAAAATCATGACGTGTCAAACTTGGCGGATCTAATTGGAGATTTCGGTCTTACCATGGAGCACAGAGCAGAGGATCATGTCAGTGGTGGTCTTAAACCCTACCTGGCGGCAATGTTTATAAGAGCAGGATTCGAGTCCGCAAAGTCGCGAGCGTTCGCCCCCCCTCTCTCTACAAAGATGGCGTTTTGGCTACAACGTCTGAAACGAGTTTCAAGAGTATTGCCTCATTCTTACTCTGGTGAATCTCTCTCTCTCTCTCTCTCTCATTTTAGTTAGCAGCAATGTTTATTGACAAAAATTTGAACTTCTCAGGAAATATTTTTCGCCGCTATAATCGAGATATCAGCTTATTGTCCTCGCCTTTGGTTGAATTGCCTCATTCATTAGCAACAAGCAATGGACAAATGGGAGCAAGAGAGTTTTCTTCCCATAGGTTTGAAATCCTAATTTTTTTTTGTTTCCTTGACTATTTTGATTTTGATTTTCAAATTTAAATTTAGTTAGATTTTGGATGATCCCAAAAATATGTTGAAATTTTACCCTGTTAAAATTGAATGGTAAGTTTATATGACCATTGGCAGCACACGTTTCCCCGCTTTCTGTATAGATAGACTATAACCCATCTTGTTAAATGTGTGATTTTGTTTATTTAAAGTGATAGCAGGAGAATTTTGATGGCATCTTTCCTTGACATTTGGCATTATAATCTGTTAGGAGCTCTGGTAAGAGATCTAACTTAGAAATGTCAGTCTTTCTCAGGTTTTCAACAGTTTCAAATGTAAAGCATGAGACTCCTCAGTCGGATCTCTTGACTTTCATCCGATCCTCTATTGATTTTCTTGAAGGTATCCTATATATTTTCATTTGATTTTTGGTTACTTCTGGTGAAAAATTGAGTCTTCTTGTGGATCTGTATTGTGCTTTTTGATGTTTGAAATATGATGAAATTGATTCCAACTATTTTCTTCCTTAATGCTGGTCTTGTAGGTTGGGTTTACTTTTATGTGATTTTATTTCATTCTGTTTATTTATTTATTAATTTTTTAAGTTAAAGTAGGTTTGGTTTGTAGGAAAGTCAAGTGCCATTAGCCCAGTACCAAAAAAATCCCCCTATAAGAGCTCATGATGGCACAAAGATTGACACATGGAGCACTCTTTCTTTGACATTGGAATAACAAGAATCACCCTTGACATTCTCCTATAGCTTAGTCTATTAAAATTTTTATAAGAGCCCACATGTAGTAAGTTTAATGCCTTGTGACGGTTTACATTCTCCTGTAGTGCTCTCTCCCTGCCAATTGGAAAATCTTATGAGTCATACTCTTTACCATTTCGTGTGAGAGTCCCATAGTTATTCTTACATTGCCTTAGCTACTACTTGAGGAGCCCTTAAAATTGAATAAGGGAGCTTCCTAGTTGTGATGATCTGGTTGCAAAAAATAACATGATGCTTGAAAAGCTTGGCATTCACCTTAGCAGAAAAAATTACCAGATAGGGTGTAAATCTGGAATTATGGGTTGTTGGTATTCTTACTTCAAATTGTGTTCCGGGAAAGAAAAACTCACTTTCCCAGATATCTTATCCGAAGAACCTATGCAGGTGCATCCCTGTTCAAGGTTTCTCCCACAAGTCCAACATCTAGCTCTTGATGTGGCAGTATTTGATCTCTAAGGCTTGTGTTTTGGCTTTTCTTTTTTATTCTTTTTGTTTGTTTGTTTTATTTTCTTTCTACAGATACTTGTCACATAAGAGTCTGGTCATTATTTATTGCCGAGCAGTGCTTCAGGCAGCCTCCTTGATATTGCAAAATAGATGTTTTTATGCTCGAAAATCAATCTTCTTTTGTTCTTCAGACTTGCTGAGGTGTATTTATCCACCGTTGAAGCTGGTTAGTCTAGTATGCCTAAGCACAATATATATATCTCTCTCTTTTTTAGTTTCTTTCCCTTTTGTATGGTTCTTCTCTGCGTTTCTTTTGCTTTCAATATCATCATTGACACACTAATTTCTATGTGCTTTTTTTTTTGGGATACATAGGAAGGCTCGAACATGAGATCTTTTTAAGTGAAGGAGGGATGGTGCCAGTTGAGCTATAGCTCATTGGCACTAATTTCTATGTGCTAGTTCCTTATCTTTGTCGCATAGAGATTTTTGTCTTGAAGAATTTTCCCTAAATCACTGAAGTTAATTACAAATCCCCATATATCACTTGTTATAAAATCCAAGACACCGTGATGTTTGAAAATGGTTGATCTAAATAAGGATTAACCTTTTCCCATTCACTTGCCTCTTGTATTATAATCAATTATACTTTTGCTTTTGCAATATCACTATTAAGAGTGGTTCCTCTCTCAATTAATCGTTGAAAGATCTCAACTGCTGAATTCATTGTTTAAGCTTCATACTGCAATCTGATCTGCAATTGCAAGGATTTACTGAATCTGCACAGCCATTCTGTAAACAGTTCCTATTGTGGATCATGAGCAGTGATTCAGGCAGTCTCCTTGCTATTTTAACTTGCTAGGGAGGTGTTTTTCTGCTAAAAAATCATTTTGCTTATTCTCTTCAGACTTGCTGATGTTTATTTTATTTGAAGCTGGTCTAGTATATCTAAGCACAAAAAATATTTTATATTTCATCTTCACTTTTGTTTCTTCTCTCTTTTAAGTTTTTTGGCAACTTGAATTGTTGAATTAATCTAGATTTTCGTCACTTATGCTTGTTATATAGAAAATTTTATATCCAAGAGTTCACCACCAATATGATAAGAACAAGTACTAACATTGATCTTAGCCAAAAGGCTGAGAAAGGTATAGGAGGTCACCACCAATCTGATTACTGAAGCTAATCCCAAACCACCTAACTGTATCTTACTTATTCTAACAAAGGATATTTTCTTGTCCTACCAATGTTTGGTATCTGTCTGAGACAACTTCTCCCATTTGTCTTGTTTATTCATTCTGTTTCAGTTTTTTTCTCTCTTCAGATTTTTAATTGGCTATTATATAAATAACTTCCAATGTTTTGCAAACGTGCTGATATCGAGTGTAGAAGATCTGTTTTCATTACTGAGCAGTGTTCAGGCAGCCTCCTTGCTATGGCAGTGGAGGTGTTTTTATTCTCGACAACCAATCTGCCTTTGCTCTTCAGATTTGCTGAGGTGTCATGTCTTTGAATCTGGTCTAGTATGCCTAAGCACAACTAACTCTTTATATATTACCTTTTGTTATATACAATTAACTTGAAAATATTTATAAAATCCTTCTGAATTCTTGGTCCACTTAGGTTGCTTGTTGTGGATGTGAGCCGTTATTCAGGCAGCCCCTTGCTATTTCAAAGGGGGGTTTTTCTGCTAAAAAATTAATCTTCTTTTGCTCTTCAGACTGGCTGAGATGTTTCTGTTAATCCTTAAAGCTCGTCCAGTAAGCCTAAGCACAATATATTTTTATATTTCACCGTTATTTTATTGCTTCTGTCTTTTTTGTTCCTGAATCATGTGCCGAATTCAGTTAAAAATTACAATCTTTTGTCTTTGTTAGAGATTTTCATTCCCCAGCGTTGTCCTCTAAGCATATTATTGAAGCCTATTCCAAGCCCAACTTCCCATGTCTTTCCAATTTTAAGAAACCCGGGATGTCTTAACATTACTCCAATGGTTAATCTCTTTGTAGAAGATTCTTTTTTTTTTTTTTTTTTCCTATTTCTCTTCTTTATTCATTCTACTTCACTGTACTTTCCCTTGTTGCTTTGATCTTCCATGTCAATATTTTAGCTTGATTTTCTCTTGAGGAACATTTAGGAGATCACAACTACAAAAGGTTTTGTTGAATCTTCAAATGGATAACGTGCAATTGCAATATTATGTACAACCTACATATTCTGAAAAGCCTGCATAGCAGAGGTCAGGTGTATAGAGTCTTCTGATTGTTGAATGTTGATTACTGACCTATCCTTTGCTGCTTTAGTTCCCTTGCATCATAGGACATATTTAAGTATAATGATTCCAATCTTAGATATTTTGGCTCTACTCCCTTTTCATATTCAAGTCGGCACCTCTATTCATTTTGAGCTTTTACCATCTTCCTAGTTAAACTTTAGTGTCATTCACCTTGGTATAAACCAGTTAAACAGATGAGTATCTTCAATCAAACGTGAGGACCCATGTTGAGAACTTGATTGTTGATGGAGGAAAAAAAATAACAAATTTTCTTGATGCATAAATGGATGAAAAAGTTGTAAGTATCAGGATGCTGGGGAAACCTTAGTGTGTGTGTATTTATAGGTCCATAAATTTTCAAGAGAAACATAAGATTTAATGTAATTGAAGGATGGCGATATAGTGGCCAACAATGAAATTCTAGTTTCTGAACTCCTGTTTGTATAGGAAACAGAAAAAGACAAATTATGGCCCTCACAATACCTAGCTAAATTGGAACCTCTATCCTCCCTACTCATCCAACTTGATGTCCATATCATACATGGCCTCTGCCCCCAGGTCATTAAATTTGCTATTTTATTTTATAGGTTACAAGTGAAAAATCCTGGAAAGGGGTTGAGGTTCTACAGAAGTTTAAAATGGTGGTGCATGTAGAATCTTCAAATCCTTCTCCTACAAATGGGGATCTGAACAATTATGCTACTGCCTCCCGGTAATGAGGTTCATAACAATTTTGTATCAACAGGCAGCAGAGATTTGACACGTACTTTCCTTAACTAATTGATTGCTCAAAAGCACCACATTTAACCAGATGGAATATTCTACCCTCAGTACTTCCTGAAGATCTTCTTATGTACAACCTGAGAAAGAAAAGAAAGCAGCATAAGGCGAACAAAGTTTTAAGAAGGAAGTTTAAGAGAACAAGCCTTGACAAATTATTTGTGATCCCTAGTAGCATTATTTTAAAGTACATTATTATTTAAGGGTGTAATGTTTGGAAATGTTGTTTGTACATTATTATTTTCATTCCTGGCTGAAAAGGTTTATAACAATGTAGAATTTTTCTGAATACATCACTGCTTTATTTCCTTTCTTACCCAAAATAATTAGCTTTCTTTCCTCTGGCAGATAGTATTCTTCCTCATATAAGAAGCCAAATAATTTTTATTTTCAATAAAATAACGATAATTGTGCCAAAACTTATGAGATGTAGTATTGCCTTTTCTTGTCTCGGGCTCTGCAAATTATTTATTGTTGTCTATCACACATCCGGGTTCATTGTATGAGATTGGCTTTAGTGTAGTTCTTTTATTTTATTTGTATACTAGTTTGCATATGTTATTGATATCAGTTATGTTATGAACACAGTTGTGCTAAATTTCAGTCATGCATTTAGTTATGTGGTTGTTTCATGTTGTCATACATGTAATCATTCAAGAACTGAATGTGCTGCGCAATGGTGATGCTAGTTTATTAAAAAGTTTGAAAGGAGGCGGTTACTCAAAGCAAACTGAGTTTACTGGTGAACCACACATTAGTTCGTGTTCCTGGGACTTACTTCTTTGCTCCCCAGGTATTGCTGTAGCTCAGTTGCTTTGTTAGTAGACTGTTATTTAATCTAGCTTTCCTAAATTAGTCCTGTGAAATGATATATATTTGCAATTTTGTTCAATGAAAATATAACAAAAGGGACACTAAAGAGTGCTACCTATATGATGACTCGACATTGCATGTTTGTTTGTACCATTATATTTTCAGATCCAATTCCCAAGTGGGCATGAGAACCATGAAAGATTGTGCACATTGTAGAGCTATATCTGAACCCTGAGTTTGATTAAGCTCATAATCATTCTCAACAAACTTTCACAAGATTGTGCATGGACTATTGCTCCTATTGTTTGGTGTATTATAAGTACTTGTATTCTAGTGGTCTATTACTGTAGGGGGGAAAGAATGGCAACACTGCATCTTGCTCATGATGCTGTGATAGATGGATTGTGATTTTCTTGGGGTATATGCTTTGACAAAACCTCCAATGCTTTAACCCCTAGCCAGCATGAGATAACAGCTTTAGATGAATATCTTCTTCCAATTCTTCATCTTAGCATAAAAAAGAAAAAGAAAATCATTTCCGACCAGGGTTAAAGCTTCTGTGGAACTCTTTGTAATTACAGTTCTCAACAATCTTGTTACGCTAATTACCATGAAAAACCTTTGACTTTGGTAACTAGTACAATTAACATGAATAGTTTAACACAATTATGAAATGATGTACTACCACTTTTTAAGATGTATGTTCAGAAAATAATATTCTAAGAGAGGCCTCCACCATACCGAATGGTTTTTGTTCGCTCCAACTGATTTGATGGGTTGTTGCTTTTTCTTCTTGATTTGCATTTTTTTTTTGTCTGACTTTTCTGCACCTATTTGCACAGGCTGTGTTTCTGTTGATGAGAGTGGCAACCGTCTGTTCATTTCAGATTGCGAGCATCATCGAATTGTTGTATCTGATGGCCGTGGGAAAATTCTGGACTGTGTACGTGAAACTCCTACATATTCTCAAATGACTGCCTCTTATCATCGTAGGTGTACATCCTTCCCTGTGGTCAGGGATGCTTAGTCTTTGTGGGCAAATTTTTACATGTCATTCCTGTTCACCTCTCCTTTACTATGTTTCACTTCCTGTGTTTTGTGAAAATCAATTGAATGGAGGGGACTGCAAGAATTTGTTTTTGTCATTTTAGATATTGTCTTTATACTTCCTGCTATTGCTGCCAGCTCCATTGGAATCTTTGTTTCAGATATCCAGTTACTCATCTTTGTTGGGATTGATCACTTTAAGGCTAAATAAAATGGCATTTTAATTGGTCGCAGTTGGTTGCTAAATTTAGCGCTGGACCTTTATTAGAAAGGCCTTCTTCCTTGAAAGCATGTTGGAGAGATAACATCTCAAAATGAAAGCCTTGAATGGCATTCTAGCCATTGGTCAAGTAACTTTGAGACCACTGTTAATAGATTGTGTTCTTGCACATCAGATTTATTGTAACAGAAAAAAGGGTTCAAAACCTAGTTTAGACTGGCTTATCCATGAACTTGGAAGTGTTAGATGGGCATGGCCCTTGTCTTTCCTTCTATAATGCAGTGTTTATTTACCCTATGCATGATAGCTGGGATCTTAAATTCAAATATGATGTTACTTTTCCGATCTTTTTACTGTCTTCCCTATGTGGAGTTGTATGCTGAATGTTACTAAAAATATTTCATGTGTTTTCTCCTCCTCTGGAGATGTCTATTTGGGTTACTTCATTTCAGATGTGATTTCTCTGTTCTAACTTGCTCTTTTCAATGCCATGGTAATGGAAAAAGTGTAAATGTAATATTTTCTGGTTATTTGTCAGATTGGTTCCTTCCCTGGTTTTGAGGATGGAGAGTTCGAAACAGCCAGATTAATGCGCCCCGCAGCTTCCTTTTATCTTGATGCTGAGAATTGCCTATATTTTGTGGATTCGGAGGTATGTCATAAATTGGTTTTATGCCTTTTGTTCTTGGTGAGTTTGTTTGTTTTGTTTTGTTTTGCCCCCCCCAACACATGAACCAGCAATTCTGAGCGGTAGCACCATGTTTCCTCACTTTTATTCTACTTGTGCTTTTGCTGTTCATTATTTTCAGCTGGTCTCTCCATGCTCTATCCAGTTGTATAAGTCTCGATTTTTATTAGTCAACAGTGAACCAATCAGCTTCTCTAGGTGTGTTATATGTCCACTGTGTTAGGTTCATGTCATCCTATTCTAATTCTGAGAGTCAGTTAATTCATGCAAAGCTAGATTATGAAATTAATGTGTTATACTATAATATGATTGATTGCAAACAAATGGTACTCTGATGTGTGGATATCTTCTTTATATGAAATAGACGCAGAATAGAGATTTTAATTCTGCCTTGTTATCACCTCTGATTATGGGACTCCCCATTGCTGGTGCATCTTACTTCCAGGTGTGAACAAAGTGATAAACTACTAAACCCATGAGATTGTAATTGTGGTCGGTTCCCTGTGTTAATTTCTTGTGCTTGGTGAATTTTTGTTTTTGTTGAATTTATAAGGGTTCACTTGAGAGCTATTGGCCACATATTAGGATGATTGCCCTTGGATAATGACCAAACAAATTTATAGCATAATTGCTTTTTGTCTTGTACTGTGGTGGACCTTGCATGAATTATCTTTCCAATTTTAGTTTTGCACTTTTTTCTTGTGGTAAGCACTTGCTTGATTTTCATTGACCTGCAATATCATCAACAGTGAAAAAATATTAAACTAAATGCTTGAGTCTTTATCTCTCTGGTAAAACTCAGCCTGAGATGATGAAACTTTGTAATGCTTCTGATCCAATGTAACCTCTTCGAAAAGAAATCCTAAGGTGTCTTTGAATGTTACTGCTATCATGTTCAGTTGAAGCAAATGACTTGTATAAATTTCAGTGTCTTTTGCCAATAACAATGATCATCATACTGTGATGCTGTATCTTGTCCGTTTGTTGATCATTTATGCAGTGATCTTGTTATGTCCTATCCTCCCTCCTTTATCATCTTTACCCAAATTGTGAGTCAGCCATTCAACCTTCGCTGTCAAGGTTCTTGCATACACCAAGCTTTTCTTTCCCTGCTGTAATGAGTGATGTAGCCTGCACATATTCCACTTTACAACCCTTTTCCTTTAACGGGAGGGGGACTGTTTGGTGTAGGTAAGTTACATTGTGTATGGTGGGTCCCACTTAGGACAGCATAGCTTCAGGCAATTACCTTCATATACTTGTCTAGTTTGCTGCTAATACAGCATGTAATGCTGAAAATGGAACCACCTGTTTCCTTGATCTACTAATTCAGGATCTGTTGTTTTATTGGTTGTCTGCTGCCAATAACTTTTACCATTTTTCGTCTCTGGCTAAATGGGTTGTCCATCGTTTTGAATGCAGAATAATGCCATCAGGAAAGCTGATATGGACAGAAGAGTCTTAGAGACCTTTTACCCGCCTTCCCAAAGTATGAAGAAAAGTGGTTTGTGGAACTGGATTCTTGATATGCTGGGGATGAAAAGAGATGTTGACACACCATCCAAAGGGATGGATTCGGAATCATTGATATTTCCCTGGCACTTGATAGCATCTGAGGATAGTATCCTAGTAATTGATCGCAGGTAATATTTATATTCATTCCCATATTTTGTCTTCAACTCTCCCCAACACACAGAGAAAAAGAGAAGCCCCGATAGAAAATTTTGTGGGACAGCATCCACTAAAGTATTTAACAAGCACTCGGCTCCCATTTGGGTGTAGAACTCTAAACAGAGATATTATTGCTGTTGGAGGTTGTAACTTTTTGAAGCTCACAGGCAACCTGATAAACTGCATGAGGAAAGAAAATGAAAAAGGAGTATTATGCTCTCCACTAATAGAACTTAAAGACTGTGTGTGTACTCATGTTGTATATGTTCATCCTGTACTTGCTCTTTTGAGTAGAAATGATGAATTGAATACTGTGAAAAATGGACAAGCTTCCTATGTCTACTCTGCAAGTATTGCCTGCCATGAAAATTGATTATGTGAGCTACCCCTTACGCCCAACTTAAGTCATTGTAAGCTCTTAAGTACTGTGGCTTCTTCTGTGTGTCCATTTGGCAACTGTAATGTTGTGAGTTGGAGTGGTGGCTGATTTTTGTGTTCTTTTAGTTTTTAACCTTGATCTTTGGATTTTGTTCCTTTATCTTTTGCTTTGGATCTGTTTTGAATTAGTCCTTTCTTCTTGCAGCTTTGAAACTTTATGGATTCTTGATTTCACTTCTGCGGAGATTAAAGAAATTGTCAAAGGTTTGAATTGATAGTCTCCCTTTGGTTTGATCCTATTACATGATTTGTCAGATAGCTGAACTGATTAGTATTCCAAAGGATTGCCAAAGGTATGGGAGATCTGTGGGAAGATTATAATGGCGAAAATTTCCCTTTTGAAACAAATGCCTCCTGACCAGCTGGAGGCCCACCACAACATTGAAATATCAGATGGCCGGACACCATTTGACCTTGTCTCTTCGTTTGCAATCTTGCAGGACGGGATTATCATTTGTGATACAGGTATCATGATTATAGGTAGAAATTATGATTTGTTTCCCCATTTTGAAGTTTATCTCACATTTTCACATTTCTTTACTTATTTATGCTTTTGTACAGTGGGCCAGAAGGTTTTGCGACTTTGTAAAGAGTCTGGAGCCATTTCAAATTTCCAATTATCAAATTTTGGGATCCTTGGATTACCTTATTGGATGGCCTCGTCTTTGGAGACCTTTTATTTGAGGTAGGTATTTAATTCTCCACAACCAAACTGATTAGAGTTGTTTCTAATGAATTGTGTTGATTTTCATTTTTCCAATATTCTAAATGCTTGTAATGTTGCAGTGGTGATCAATTTTTGGGTACAGACATCGATCATTTCCAATGTTTTAAAACATTGCCAGGTATTTCTTTGTTTAGCCACAGCAAGATGGTTTAGAAGTAGATTCTTCTATTTGTGAGTATGTCTTATTTATTTTTTAGAGTCAAGTGCAGTTGATGAATCTGATGTATAAAATCTAGCACATATACAGATTGTCAAAGCTGGTTACGGGCATCCTTTCACCTATTAAATTAAAGGTCTCCTATTTTTCATCTAATGTCTCATTCTCACTGATGTTTCTTATAAAATACAAGATTAGTTTGAAGTAGTAGTGAACTTCTCAAAGGATTATATTTTGTAAGGAAAACTTTTCTTTGCTTTTGTGGTTTGATCTGTAAACACTTAAATCCAGTCCTTGGTAGTCCTGTGTCCGAGAGCACTCCCCTCCCTTACAAGGCCAATGCCACTTTCTATGAATGTAAATGCCATTGGCTAATCAATGTGCTCTGCACCTTGTGACTATGATGATGATTATTATTGTTATTTGCTTTGAGATGTGTCTTAGATTTGTTTATACTCATGGTGGCCAATAATTGGACACCTGTAATTGAAACACATGCTATTATATTTAAACCTATATGAAAAATGAACGTAGTTGTGTTTTCCCTGGTCTTCCTGAAGCGGTGTTTTTCCTGTTACCTATTGTTATTTCCTTCGTATTTGTCAATTTCTTACTTACTCGGCATGCCAATTATTTATTTTTTTTTTTCATTCGTTTTGTCTCTTCTCAATACTAAACCGATATGAAAAGTGAACGTAACGCAGGATATATTTATGTGATATCTCTCTCAGTCCACATGAGAAAAAGGACATTTAGTCATTGTTGACTTCTATTTGGTTTGAATCAGGTCGAGTTGATATAATAGTAAATTTAGATATCTCTGAAGATACTGAGCTTGTAGAACCCTTACAAGGTGGTTCTATATGGTGCCAGGCAAGAGGAGCGGCTTCTATAGCCTCAGGAGCAGAGAACAATATAATGTCCACAGAGAAGGTTTACGTGATAGATTAATGTTTGCCATGTTTACCCTTTCAACTTAATCTTCTAGGACTGGATAGTATATTCAACCAGTTGAACATGCTATATAATTGCTTACACACATGAAATGGGGTGTGCAGGTTGGTGTTGCACAACAATGGTATGATGAGTTAGATAACCTTGCCTTGACAACACCAGAATTAGAAACAAGTGATGAGGAGGAAAGTACCGTCTCATACGGGGAGACTCAGGAAAACAGAATCCGCTTCGATTGTGTTGTCAATACAAGTCCTGGAACAAGTGAGGTATATGCTTCTTCAAATGCACATGTAGTATATCATTTTTAGAGGTGGTAAAGCATATCTTTTGAGAACCTAAGAAGAAGAAATTGGTCAGATTTTTAGGAGGAAAGGTCCCTCCCTCAGTTCTTTTTGCTAACCAATAAATTTTTTAAATCAAATTCTGCAGTCGACTGGTAAGATTTCTGGAAGGAAAGCTTTTCCACCTTTTTAGTCAACCAAACAATTCTTTAAAATTTTGAAGTTATATATATATATAATATGTATATAATATGTATATATTATATTGTATTTGGTACTAGAGTTGTGAGGCCTAATTTAGGGGCCTGCTCTTCCGGCTTCTATTTTTCTGTTGATATACTTGAACTCGAGATCTTGATTAAAGGAGTCTAGTACTATGCCACTAAACTTACAGGACAATGGTATTTTGGTGTTCTATGTGACACTTGTATTCTGGTTAATTTAGCAATTTTTATTTTTCTTACTAATTGAGGGGGGACAAAAACAGGAAACTGAATAAATTATAAAGAATTTATCATCAGTCATCAAATTTTAAATTTACTTTAAAACTTTCCCAAGCTACCCTGGACGATGGCAAATAAGGAAGCATAATGACAAAATTGTTTTCTCTTCTAATGGCCAGGTCATAATCTACGCTGCCTTATACTTGAGACTGAAAGGAAATTCAAACTCATGTGAGAGCAATCAGCAGAAAAATGCAGAAAGGATTGCTGATGCTTTGGGGGCTGGAAGAAGCGGCAATACCAGACGTGATTCTTTCATCCAATTATTGTTGAACTCAAATGTGGACTTGGATGGGCTTGTGTTTGTAAAACCAGTACATTTGCGGATCAAATTTGATTGCCTTGACCACCCAAAAGCCGAGAATTCAAGAGATATTATTTTGACAGACTCCAGATTTGAGGTCGGTGTGTCGCTTTGATAATGGCTGTTAGGACGCCTTCTCTTAAATTGGGTAAAATTTTGATTCCCTGTAAATTATCTCTGTTGTATTCATTCTTAGCCTCACTTGTTTGCATAAATGGAAACAATGCTTTCGAATCATACATGCCGAGGCTGCAGCATCTTTATTTTTATGAGTATGGTTTAATGTTAATTTGATTCACCTTCGTCGGAAGAGGTTATGAACTAAATGTTACACTGAATACTATATTTATTGTATTTTTTTGTGTTGTGTGTGTGTGTATATATATATATATATATATATATATATATATATATATATATATATATATTGTCTCTTGAGTAAAATAAATATATTACATATGAACATTCTGTCAATCTCTATTATGGGCATTAAGATAATGAGATAAATTCTTATTCGGATCTCTATTATGGATGGGAGGTATATTATTTTCAATGAATTTATATATTATGAAGCAAATATATATGCTATTGTCTATGTTCTATAAATTTGGCGGCCGACACTAGGTGGTTGGTGGTGAAGATGCTCAGTTTTGGATGAGATTTGCACGGTGAAGACAAAAAAGTATGCCTGCCGATTGTACCATAATAATAAGATAAAAATGTGTAACTAAGTATCACGATCAAATATTCAAAAGTTTAATGTGCTGTTTATAATAATTAAGTTATTTTTTGTTTTATTTTATTTTACTTTTAATAATTTTTAATTTTTAAGTAAAAACATTTTATAAAAATATGAAATTATGGGAATAAAAGACATTTTTTTTATAAAATAAATCTAAATTATTATTATTTTAGTACTATGGAAAATCAACCCAAGAGTTTTTACTTATTTTATTTTATTTATAATAATTTTAACTTAATTAAATTTTTTTTATAAAAATAAAATTACCGAAATAGAAGTCATAAATCTAAATGATTATTATGTAAACAATATTTGGCATTGAAAATCAACCTAAGAGTTGAGGGAAATTTGGGAAACTCACTTCCCAAAAGTTCTGGGTTTTCCGGTGAAAGTTTTCCGACAGTGACTCGTATTATTTTGAACCCACTGTTTTGGTAATCTGGCATGTGGTATAGAAAGTAGAAAGCAAAAAAAGAAGAGTGAGAAGAGAAGTTCAGATATCTGATTTAAATCTTCTTTCTTGCTTATCTGTTTTGATTTAAATCTTTCTTTCTTGTTTATCCATTCTTCTTCCTACCAGTTACATTTATGCTAACACATATAACAATTTCCCTCCACTCATAACTAACTTCTGTCACTCTCTCTCCCTTGCCTTTGCCCCCACTTATTCTAATAACCCAATAAAATCCTCTCAATTATAACAATCTAACAGAAATAACAAAATTACCAATAGCTTCCACATATCATAGCTTCCACATATCAAATTCCCTCTGCTAAAGTTGTTCCTTGTCTTCAAGGGTTTTGTTTGGAAATTTCTTTTGAATATCGTAATAGAACTCCCATGTAGCCTCATCCTTGGTACCATTGCTCCATTGAACAAGGATTTGTGTAGCAACTCGGTTTCCTCTTTGAACTATTTGTCTATCCAGAATGCAAATTGGTATAACTGCTAAAGCATCCATCGATTGAGGTAGCTGCAGCTGCACTATTGCATTGGTTCCTATGCTCTTCTTGAGCTTGGAAATAAGTTGGGTGTATCTGACTTCCTAGCGGTAATTGCAACTTATAGTCCATTGATTCTATCCTCTGTAGTATTTAGAAATGGCTCTGGTACAAAGAGTGCAACTTGTTGACCTTTCTAAACATACTTCCTTGCTTGTAAGGTTACAGTTTGACATACATCCACTCCCCCACTTGGAACTCCCTTTCTGTTCTCCGTTTGTTCACTAAGCTCCTCATTTGATCTAGCGCCCTTTGCAAATTTTCCTGTAGCAATCTAATCATTCCCCTCCGTTCTCTCAGCTTTTGATTAACTATGGGCAGAATTTCTTCTTTGGGAACATACCGAGTGTGCAATGGCGGTTTATATTCATACAACACCCAAAAGGAGAGTACTTTGTTGAGCTATGACAATTAGTATTGTATCATAGTTCAGCTAAAGGTAACCACTACACCCACTTGTTCGTACCATCTCTTGTCATACACCTTAGATAAGTTTCCAAGTATTTATTTACCATTTCTATTTGGCCATCACTTTGAGGATGGTATGCTGTAGAGTAATGTAGGTCGATACCTTATTTTTTTACAAAATTCTTGCTAGAGTTTACTGAGAAAGATGGAATCCCTATTACTTATTATCACCTTCGGCCACCCATGGAGTTTATAGACATTTTCAATGTATGCTTGTGCTACTCCTATTGCTGTGAAAGGGTGTTGTAGCACAACGAAATGTGTATACTTAGACGATGCACCACCACATGGATCACGTCATTTCCCATAGATTTAGGAAATCCTTAAATAAAGTCCTTCGTCACTTCCTCCCATACTTGGAAATTGATAATGGCTGTAAAAGTCCAGGGGATGAAGTCTGGTTATATTTATATCTTTGGCAAATTTCACATTCTCGAATGATTCTTTGAATATCCTTTTCTAGGCCCTTCCAATGGAACATGCTTACAATCCTTTTGGTGGTAGCTCCTACACTTGAGTGTTCTCCCAGAGGAGAGATACGTACATTTTCAATAATTCTCTTTCGTAACTCTTCCACTTGATAAACCACTAGCTTCCCTTTCTTTTTAAGTAAGCCTTGCGACCAATTGTATTTATTGTCACCTTCCTTATTATCCTTAATTTGTTCTATCAGTTGTCGTAGCTTTTCATCCATTTCACAGCTTTGCTTAATTTCTTCAAGTATGGTGGGATGGATAGTTGTCAAAATCAATGCTAACAATTCAATTCCCGGTACTTTCGACAAGGCATTAGCAATAAAATTTTCCTTCCCTTACTTATGACAAATTTCATAATTGAAAACCAACAATATAGTCAGCTACTTAAGTTGGCTTGCGCTGTGTACATTCCATGTGAGCAGATATTTGAGGCTTTGGTGATTTGTACGAACAATGAAATGCCTCCCTAATAGGTAATGACTCCATTTTGTTACTACAAACACCAAGGCCATCAACTCCTTGTCATAAACTGACAGTCCATGATACTTTTTTTTTTTTTTTTTTCTGATAGTCCCTTACTCAAATAGGCGATAGGATGAGCGTTCTGCATGAACACAGCACCAATTCCATGACTGCTGGCATCAGTCTTGACAATTCACGTCTGTTGGAAATTAGGAAGAGTTAGTACTGGGGCCATAACAAGTGCTTCTTTCAATTGATCAAAGGCAACTTGCACTTGTGCACTCCAAGTAAATTGCTCCTTCTTGACTAAATCATTTACTGGCATGCTAATCTGTCCAAAACCACGAACAAACCTAATATCCGCCAACCCTAAGAAACTTCGAAGCTATTTTACATCCTTTGGCACTGGCCAATCTTTTATTGCTTTAACCTTCTAAGGATCTATGGATACCCCTTGGTCATTAATGATGTGACCGAAAAACTCCACTTCGGGTTGAGCAAAGCAACGATTACTCTCCTTCGCAAACAAACAGTGTTTCCTTAACAACTTCAGATTTACTTCCAGGTGTTGTAAATGCTCCTTGAAATTGTGACTAAAAACTAATATATGATCAAAGAATACCAAGATAAATTTACAAAAATGTTTCCTAAAGACATCATTCATCAATTGTTGAAAGGTAGCAGGAGCATTGGATAACCCAAAGGGCATTATCACAAACTCATAATGACCGACATGAGTTTTGAGTGCCGTTTTATACATATCCTTTAGGTATATTCGAATTTGATGATAATCGAAGCGTAAGTCAATCTTCGAGGAAATAATAGCACCGTGTAATTCCTCTAACAATTTGCATCCCATATTTAGAAAGGAATCAATCATATATTTCATTTTTCGGTTTCATCATAAACGCTTACGTTAGAGGGACCTAATATAACCTTGTACGGAAAATACATTTCTCATCATTAATACTTTCCTTGTAAACTTGTGCGTTATCAAGGACCAAGGAACACATTGGGTAATTGCTTTCCTATAAATATTTCAATCACGAACCTCATTTTAAACATCAGAAATTTGAGTTTGCATCTTGTCTAGGACATTTTCTTTGCAAGAAATCATACAATGCCTTCCCAGGGAAGAGGGAGTGCAACCAAAGCTCTAGCAATGTCTGCCATTCTTCTTGTATCTCTTACATTGCATTTGAAGACTGCTCAAGCCATTGACTATGTTGTCGGTGATGCTGAGGGCTGGACTTTCACCAGCGAAGGTTGGGGAAAAGGGAAAACATTCAAAGCTGGTGATAATCTGAGTAAGATACGAAAACTCATTATCTGTAACTTGCTGTTCTCACCATCCGAATTCTTAGACTTATAACTGATATGCTTGTGCTTGCTTGTGCAGTATTCAAGTATGATAACCAGCTCCACAATGTGGCTATTGTGGATGCCAACACCTATAACACGTGCAAAATTCCGCCAGGCACAAAATCTTCAACGAGTGGAAATGATAAAATCGCACTGAAAGAGGGAACTAATTATTTCGTCTGCACCATCCTGGGACATTGTGATGCTGGTGTGAGACTGCGGGTCACAGCTTCATAACAAGCAAGAGAGTTAGCTTTAGATCAGAAGACTTTCGAGCATATGCAAACTTGCAATCAGAATAAAACATCAAGCTTCTCCGGCGTAACATTGTTATTGGTATTTGGGAATTCTTTTGGAAAATTGCAATTTTGTTCTCCAAACCTTGGTTTGATACAAACAGGTCCCTGAACTCCCCCCCCTTTCCTATGGAGATCTCCCCGACTATGAAATTACAATTTTGACCCTTCCGTCAATATTATATTAAATTCTACCGTGTAATGATAAAAATAATAATGAGATAACAAAAAAAAAAAAAACCAAATTAAAGAAAATGGAGAGAAAGATGAAAATCCGAGCCAGAATTCACCCCTTATTCAAGGATGAAAATAAGAAAAGATGTGATTGAGGAAGCGGAAAAGCATCTGGGGTTAGCAGGACCATTGAGAAGTGTGAGTCCATTGCAGTACTTTTTCCAAGTTATACCAGTAATTTTTGAGGGTCATCTTAGTGAATTAGCTCTATCTTCTCCTTCAATGGCTATTTCTCTTGCTTCTGTCACTGTTTTTAGTTAAATCGGAGAGATCTGTCATATTAATCCCTCTCTGATCAATTCATGCCAAAAATTTGTGGGAGTGGGCTTGAATCTTTGGCTCACTTGGCCTGGATTTCATTTGAACTGGGCTTGAATCTTGACTTTTTTTTTTTTTTTTTTGGTTGAGAAACGAAAGGAAGGGGAAAACCAACCCCATGAAGGAGCAGCAGCCAACAAAAACACACGGCTAGGCCCAAAGAAGAGCTTTGAATCCTAACTCTCTCAAGCCCGCCCTTGTCTTCTCTAAGCAAAGGAAGGATGGAAGCAAGCGGCTCAATGGCACTTATCTTCATAGCTTTAACTTCAACGCATGATTCGACTAAATTTTCCATTAGAATCGGCTCTTTGTCAAAAAATGCAAAAGTTTTAGATCTCGATTTTATCTTTTCAATACTATTTGAATTAACTCAATCAGATATTTCTAGCTCCAGATATGAATTTTTTGCAAAACTGATTAAACAGAATATTTTTAACTGGAAATCCAATTGCGACTGTCTTTTTCTCTCATTTACAAATACAATCTAAAAAAGTGAGAAACTTGAGATTTATAGTTCTATTTTGAAACTTTCCAATGCACCCTAAACTTTCCAATGCTTTGATGTAGAAAAAAAAAATCAAGTTTTATCACTTGATGCACGTTATTCTTTTTTTTATTAGGTTCTTTTTTCAATTTCTACTTAATTTCAAATTTGAAAGTACAATCTTACTGTTTGAGTAAAAAATCTGACAAATTTAACCTAAAAATACATGATAAATTTTAGAAATCATGTCCAATACACACACACACACATATCTGAATTACTTATAAAGCCTCCACAAAATCGGCCACGATATGCAACAAATTACGATATTCAATTAGGTCACAGTGAAAGCTCCCTGGCCTGCCTTTTGTATACAGTTTTCTACTTTCTCTAGCACTTCAATTTTAGGCAGCTTGGGCCGGTCTTTCATTGTAAAAAATTGGTCGACGGGAGAAAAAAATAAATAATTCAAGGCGTGTAAAGATAACCTTAGTAGATAGAAAGACAGAAAAATTAAAATACCCATCAATATTTATATCTCTTCATTATGATTTAAGCTTTATAGGCCAAAGTGGGTAATATTACCCTTTTTCTTTTCTTTTTAATTATTACAATAGAAATCGAATTCTGAATGGATTGGAGGAGGAGACTGTTATTACTGAACTGTCACCTTCGAGACAATACTCTCCTTTTTCTTAATATACTTGAAATTAGATTATGTATCTTCTTAGGTTGGAGTTCGCTTTATGGGAATGAAATGGTGCGAGTTCAATCTAAAAAAAAAAAAAAAGAAAAGAAATGGTGCAAGTTCACAAACCAAACAGCAAACAAGCCAAGACCAAACAAATTCAGACAAACCCAAAAAGCAAAAGCTCCAAAACCAAGAGAAATGATAAAGGCCACCTACCCACCGAACGAACATCAATAAAGATAAACAAGAAACAAACCCACCATTCAAGGTTGATAATTTTTTTTTTTTTTTTTTTAAAATACATGAAAGAGACTCAAATGTCAAAATTTTAAAAGAAATAAAATGGTATCAGTTAAACTTTTGACATATAAAATTATTAACATCATAATATTTTAATTTTCTATATACATAAAGAATTGACTTTTATTTGTGTTTTTTCTGTTAATAATTTTATTTCAATTTAAAAATTACACATTGAATAAAATAAAATAGAATCCAACTAAAACAAGTTAAGCAAACTGAGATTTATACATATGAGCATCTAGGGATTCAAATAAAAGTCATTTTTAAATTTTCCTCAACTGATTTCCGTAATTTGTTCTTAGCCGCAGATGAATGAAAAAAAAAAAAAAGGAATAGAAATGACAAAAAAAATCGCTATTGAAACTTATTGAGGTACATGGTAGAATTTTTCTAATTAATGAAAGTCATTTTTATCATTCTCTTTGCCTATAGAAATAACCTCAAACTTATCAATCAGTTATAATTCAAGTGATATCATCTCATTCGTTCTAAAGATCTTAATTCATTTCTCTCTTCTATAAAAAAAAAGAAAAAAAAAAAAAACTCAAACTTACAGAAACCAAAATATTCCCTGACATTAAATGACAAAAAAGTGGCTATTCTCACAAGAGAACAAGCCTTCTATAAAAAGAACCACCATATGCTACATTTTTCAGACCTAAGACGCATACAGCCTCTCTCAAAAGAGTTAGAATTATTATCACATTTCCTCCTTTGCTTTCCAAGCACCTACAGAAACAAAAAAAAAAAATGTCTAGCCAGGGAAGATGCAGTGCAAGAAAAGCTCTACTCATTGCTATCACTCTTCTTGTTTCTCTAGCACTCCACTTTGAGGCAATTCAGGCAGCTGATTATATTGTGGGTGAAAGCTCAGGCTGGACCTTCGATGTGGAAAATTGGTCAAAAGGAAAAAAGTTCAAATCTGGCGATAATCTTAGTGAGATGAAAAAATACCTAACATTCCTCTTGATTTTACCCCCCAAAAATATATATATATATATATATATATATATGTATATATATACATATGTTTCTTACATAAATAAAGGACTGATTTGGGTGTATGTTTGATTTTTATTTTTTATTTTTTGCAGTTTTTAATTATGACACATCACTACACAATGTGGTGGTGGTGGATGCAAAAGGTTATGGCAGCTGCACAGCTTCTTCTACTGCTAAGACTTACTCAAGTGGGAGTGACAAGGTCAAACTGTCTAAAGGGATGAACTACTTCATTTGCTCTCTTCC
Organism: Dillenia turbinata; assembly: GCA_037126225.1. Taxonomy (NCBI): domain Eukaryota; kingdom Viridiplantae; phylum Streptophyta; class Magnoliopsida; order Dilleniales; family Dilleniaceae; genus Dillenia; species Dillenia turbinata. The sequence continues at coordinate 22,335,793 of JBAMMX010000005.1, read as the reverse complement.
AGGCCATTGTGACATGGGCGTCAAGGTTGCAGTTAAAGCTTCTTAATTAGTAGAGAATTGCTAAGCCTATTATCCATCAACATTTGCTGCTGTTCTATCCATAAGAAGTTTTCTCTCTCTCTCTCTCTCTCTCTCATGTACGCTATCATTTAGTGTGTTGATCCATCATTAAATAAATGGCTTTGCTATTACTAGTTAGTTCGTTTTTCCTTTTTTTTTTTTTATTTGACTACTCTTGGTAGCCAAAAGGTTTAAAAATTGTTAAATCTGGTCTCAACTAGCTCAATTTTTAAAGCGAGTCACTTCAAAATCTAAATATATTTTCTGAGGGGAAGGATATTAGATTAGCTCAATTTTTAAAATGTAATATATAAATATGAAAGCAAAAAATATGACTAACATTTATCTTATACATTCATTCTGAAATATTTGTAATTTAGAATTAATATATGTGATAAATTCACAAGTTAATTATATATATTAGTCATGAATATGAATATTGATGGAGTATGGTTCCAAGGTTCATTATCATAGGATTTAAGATCCTCTTAACCCGTGGTTCAAGAAGACAAAATGCACTAAAATGTGTCATCAATATATGATATATCTTTCCGACGGGCAGACACGATCCACTTTCTCGGTACCTATCGACCAGATCCTCCTCGGTAGTCGACTAATCGGTTCCAACACTTCCTCGGTGCTCGGTATTATCATTCAATCTGCTAAGGTAATATTCAATTTCCCCCTAAATTGTGGATGGTGTATACTCTTCGTATATGATATAATTTTGGTTGATGAAATTAGGGAGGGTATCGGTACTAAATTAGAGTTATGGAGGGATACGTTAGAATTTAAAGGATTTAGATTGAATAGATCTAAAACTGAGTATATGAGATGTAAGTTTAGTGACAACCATCAGGATATTGAAGAAACAATTAAATTGGAAGGAAGAGAAGTCCTAAAAAGTGAAAGGTTTAGATATCTTGGTTCCATCATTCAAAATGATGGCAATATAGATGGAGATATCAATAATAGAATTCAAGTGAACTGGATGAAATGGAGAAAGGTATTCGGAGTGTTCTGTGATCGCAAGATGTCATTACATTTAAAGGAAAAATTCTATAGGACTACAGTAAGACTTGCTCTATTATATGACACTAAATGTTGGACCATAAAACAGCAACAAGAGTAAAAAATGACTGTAACTGAAATGAGAATACTTAAGTGGATGTGTGGCAAAACTAGAAATGATATAATTAGAAACGATGAGATACGTAATAAACTGGGAGTCAGTTCAATTGTAGACAAGATGCGAGAATATCGTCTGAGATGGTTTGGACATGTGCATCGAAGGTCTATGGACGCACCTGTTAGGAAGGTAGAGAACTTAAATATAGAAGAATTAATAAAACGTAGAGGTAAGTCATTAAAAACTTAGATACAATATATTCGTAAGGATATGATAATGATGGATTTAGTTGAGCATATGGTTTTAAATAAGAATGAGTGGCGTAGGAGACTCCGCACAAACTAAATCTTTTTTTTTACGATTTCATTATTTGTCTCTCATATGGCCGACCCCAAATTTTGGGACAAAAAACCTAGGTTGTTGTAATTTAAAATATTTTTCTAAAAATATAATTTTTTCTAAAGAATAGTTATTTAATATATTTTTCTTATTTTTTACAAATTATTTTCATTATTACTTTATATTAAATAAAATTAGAATAATAATATAAAAAAATAAAATCCCTATCATTAATAAAAAAAATTAATTTCTCCAATAAAATTGATGAAGGATAAATTTTATTAATTTATATTAAATAAAATTAAAATAGAAAAAGAATTAATGGACAATTTCGTAAATATCAAAGAAGAACAAGAACAAATTTATTCAAAAATATCATTTCATTCTCAATCCGTCTACTTTGGAACAGAAATAATTTCTTAAAGGAGAGAGATTAGAATTATATCTCATTTTTATTTCCTCTCCATATTTTCTTTCTTACTAAATGAATGAAAAGAGTCATTTCACTTTATTTTTATTTTTTCTTTCCTTTTTCCTTTCATTTACACTCCAATCAAACTTACTCTTAAACAATTTATTCTAATTTGAGTATCGGAGTCCTCCCTCCCCAGAGTAATTCCCGACAGTGTTTTGCAGGTCTGTAAATAACCTCACATCTTGAATGCTTCATTTATTTTGTGTGCACTTAAAAGATTTGAACGAAATTTCCCCATAATTTAGGGTGAGAATAACATCTCTAACAAAAATGGGATAGCACAATAATTTAAAGTTTTAACAAATTTGTATCCCATATTTAGAAAGGAATCAATAAAATATTTCATTTACCAAAAAGGTTATCAAATCTTTTTTTTTTTTTTTTTTTTTGGCATTGATTTACGAATCTCGAGTAGGAAAGTCATGAAATTTAACTTATTTGAACTTGATTACTGAGAATAAGACCTCTTTTCCATATATATATGGCTCTTTTGAGGTTCACTTTTGTAACTTACACCCTGTCGGATAGTAAGATAAACAAAGAAGGGTGTATTCCATTCCGAACAAGTATGACAGCAGCAAGCTCCAGGTTTTTCAAGACCCTCCTCCTTGGGATCTTATGTTTTGCTCTGCTTTTTTCCTCAGGTGAAATTTATTCTTTCGGTTGATTATTATTTTTATATTTTTCAAACAAGAAAATATTTATATTGATAAAAGAAATAATTAAAAAATTTTGAACTCATTTTCAGGGCAAGCGGCCGCAGAAATCCATGGGAAGTGGATACACTGCCTAGGACCATGTGACAAGTACCCAGATTGCAACCGGGCATGCTATGAGAACAAATTTCCAGAGGGTGGTCGGTGCATGGGTCGCGCCCCGGGCGAGCCGGCAACGGAATGCTGTTGTGAATATGATTAGTCATTTTCATGAAGCCCTCGAGCATTTGGATTCAATGCCTTGATTGTAATCAACTTTAATAAAAGAGGGAAATTATAATTTCATTTTGTTAAATTTTTAATCTCCTGCAACAATTTCCTAAATATAACCACACCTATGCATTGTTACAATTTCCTAATCCATTGATCCCTTTTGAATCAGTGTTTTGAAGCTTGGACTCGAGTATGAACCGGCTGTACTAAAAAATCATTAGATCAAACCGATCAGTTCAGATGAAAAAAACAAATGACATCATCGTGAAGTCATAAATAAATTCAAATAATAATATGTTAATAATCTAAAAAATTTATATTTAATTATAAATATTTATTAAATTATATTCAAAATATATAATATTAATAAAATAAAATTTATTCATCTAAATATCACATATCATTTAATATAAAATATTATTCAAATACATCAAAATCTAATTCAAATAATAAAATTAAGCATATCAAAGTTTAATTTAAATAATAAGAAGAATCTAATATAATACATAACATAATTCAATTCAGGAAAAGTCCAATGTCAATATAATGCACAAGGAAAGGCTAACGCAAGACAAAATAAAGATTTGAAGAGATGCAAGAGTGAACAGCCAAGTGTTGTGGTCCGGTGGCTGAAACCATTGAGGCACCCCCCCTAAAATCCTGGGTTTCGAGTGGCACGCTAACATTCTATTCCCTTTTTTTTTTTAAAAAAAGAAAATTTTCAAAATCTAATTATGTTAAGAAATTCAGACCGATTATTGGTTTGATTCTGATCGACTGATTCGTATTTCAAAACACTATTTTGATTCCCTTGATATACCACGCCTTTTGGAGCCCAAAAAGATGGGTAAATATCATTATGTAATGATTTTTAAATTAAGACTTATGATATGATTTTTTTTTTTTAAGTGTGTGTGATTATATAACAATAAACTATTTAATTTATCTCTTTTAAATTAAGTGATCGAATATTTTACTTACTTAATTGTAAATTTAGAGTTTGAATTTTGAAAATAGAGAAAAAAGATTTGGGACAACCAATCCCTCAATAAAATCCATATTATTCGAATCAGGATAATCAGATAAAATCTAAATACCGATGGATGAAAAAAAAAATTTTCAATTTTGCCTAACAATAATAATATAAATTTTATACTAACATTAGTATAATTTGAAATTAGTCTAAGCAGACTTAAATTAAGACTTTTGACTTACAATTAAATAAGTGGTGAAAAATGTTTTTTCAGGGATTACTGAGTGTAAATTTGAACGCACTAGCTCTCTCCCATGCATATGTGCGTGCGTCTATATCTCTTTTGCTGAAGAGTTCCTGAAGAAAAAAGAAGGGTTTCAATGAGTTTGAAGGACTGGCAATCAATGGCCAACGGCTACTATGGGCTTCAATGGGCTTTGAAGTGAAAGACAGACATTGAATCACAGTCAACGGTTGCTAATCGTCTGATAGAATTGAAGACGAGAAGGAGAAGATACAAGACTGGATTATTAAATAAAAACTAAAAATAGAAGGGTGTGAATCCCTTCACTGTGATGGCCTTGTGCAATAGCTCAGATTTTTTTAACTTTTAAAGATAAATTTATTATTGATTCGTTAGGTATTTTCTTTGACATTCAATACCTTTTTGGGTTTTAAATTATTTTTTTCCCCCTTTGCCATTGGCTTTCCTCTCCTAAACGTTGCAATGTGTCACTTCGTTTCCACCTGTCCCTTTTTCACCCTCGCTTTCAACTCACGTCCCCTCATTTCGTACTGCTTTGATTATATCTCTCTACGCTCTGATTTTGCTGCCCCGTCATGGCTGATCACATGGGATTGGCGGCCCGAAGAGGGTATGGTGGGCTTTGGAATAATCACATGCGGGCAGATTGTAGACCAAACCTAGCTGATCGACACAATCAAGCAAGCACAATTTCGCCCTACAATAAACTTGATCCGATCTTTAATCAATTAACATTTGTTCTCTCTTTCTATATGTAAAGAGACAAATTTCATAAAAATATGATAATTGTATCGATGTAAAATTAATTTAGTATCTGAATAATTATATCATTTAAATAAAATTTTAAATTCAATTAATATATATGATCAAAATAGGTATCAGAAAAATTATCTCTTAAGAATTCAACATGATATGATCTAAATTTAATCAAATTTAATATGATTATGAATATTTATTTTTTATACCAAAAATATCATGAAATGGTCTATTAGGCTAGATTGCCTAATTTACAACTATGCACTTGGGTAGGGTTGATCCATTAGTTTTACAATTGAGTGGAATCAATGCATTATAGAAGATATGCAAAGAGTAATCACAAAGCACCACATTAACAACTAAACGACTAGAGTTTCACCTTGGTGAGACCTGATAGTATATGGTCCAATGGCCCAATACTGTGAGATAGAATTATTCACATACACCAAACCCATGAATAATTAAATATGCTTTCGATCTTCTCAGTTTCTCGGTTGAGTACTCTTTTTGCCAAGCAGTAGTTTGTGACTTCTGGCTCTCTTAGTCGCCCTAGTTCTTGGCTCTTTGAACCTCTCGGTTATCCCACACCTCGGTGGATGTGTCTCTTTATATGTGAACATCTCTATTATGTGACAAGCACCACTTAAATAAAGAAAGAAATTTCTAATAAATTTGAGTCTCCCTTACTCTCGGGAATGTCTCTCTCATAAAGGAAACAAATATTGGCAGTTGCCCCAATAGGGTTGGGAACCTCCATAACAACTTGAGTTTCCCTTAATCAGAAGGATTTTGAAACCTTTGGAAATCCTTCAAATCTTTTTTTGTCCCTATAATTTCAAAACATTTCCACCAATCTCCCTATAAGGAAATTAGGATTCTCATATTCCCAATGGCATGCGAAGCCCACTAGACAGGCACAATATATGTATTATACAAAGGCAACCCTACACAAAAGCACACAAAAAAGATAGAAGGCTAGCACACAACTCTCCTTAGCATGTTTCTCTTTTTCCTTAAACAACTCTTTCTGAGAACAGGTTAGGATGAGATTCTTTTAACACCCTGTTCCGTTGCACTTTCGGTGACCATGCCTCCAAAGAGAAGAAGCCGAAATACCTCTAAAGTTGTATCTACAATGGATGGGCGAACATGTACCCCAGTTTAATCAATAGCCCTGATCAACCCAACAGACGCTTCTATTGCCCAAACTCAACCAATGGGACCACCTCCTTAGGGAGAGACTTGACCACAAGTCGTGCAATAACAGAACCAGTTTTGACCCCCACTCTGGCATCTTCAGACAGAGTCCATTGCTCTCAAATGGAAAGGCTCGAATCAAAACTTCAAAATATGAGCAGACAATTAGAAAATCTCAGTCGCGCTTATCGGCAAGAAGGATTGTCCTCTCCCCAAAGATCGGAGCAATCACGTTTACACAAGCTTCAACCCCAAGGGAACTGGGAACTATCGAAAACCTCTTAGCATGATCCAAATGATTTGAAGAAATAGGTGGAAGATCTCGTGGCTATCAAACTAAGACGTTCTAACACCGAACGAGATGAGGTCATTCTATACACAACCAACATCTCGCCTTTTGACTCAAAGATTTCTATAGAGCCGATGCTATGTGATGTGCTTCTTTTTCCCTATGGAAAGGTATGATGGAACGATCAATCCCCGAGATCATACAACCCATTTCATAACGATAATGATCTCAAGAGATATGTTTGATGCTACCATATGCAAACATTTCCCCACAACTCTGAAGGGCAATGCTTTGACTTAGTTCAACTCCCTATTGCTGTTTAGTATCAGAAGTTTCTCCTAATTAAGGAAACAATTTGAGGCCCACTTCATGGTCAGTTGTGAGGCAAAGAGGAAATCTACCTCCCTCCTCTCACTATGACAAAGGGACGACGAGCCCTTGAAGGATTTTCTAGAAAAGTATGAAAGTTTCAGGTTTAGACCACTTCAAAGCTCTGGCAGCGTTTCTAACCGTATTGCGGCCTTTAGGGACAAAGACCTCAATCACAAGGAACCCCTAGCAACAATACAGGAGTTCTACTTGCGCATCGAGAAGTACATAGCTGTCAAAGAGGTGGAAGTGCTCGATAGGCATTGAAATAAAACCAGCAGGAACGAATGCAGCTGCTCTCCTCAGCAATCCTCTCCTAAGATGGGTTAATCAGCACCCCACCTCATCGTAAGTTCAATCAATACGCCTCTAAATGAAACAACGAGCCAAATCCTATAGCAAATAAAAATAAGCCAGACATTAGATGAGTAGGTTGCCTCCCGGGTGATGACTTTAAGAAGGAACGAACACGGTATTGTCTTTTTCACTGATATTATTGCCACCTAACAGATAACCACCGAAAATTGAAAGATGAGCCCAAAACACTAGCCCAAGATAGAATACTCCAAAGATTTATCCATGCTGACCGTAATGGTAACCCCCACCGAGAACCACAACGGGAGAAACGAGGTGTCACGCCCCAACCCTTGAGTCCGAGCATGCAACAATTGTCGTAAGATCTCAAAGCATGTGCAATCACCAACACACATCCCAAGATATTGCAAAACTATAATGATACCATTTCCGAGTTAAAAAATCTAGCACAAGAACTATTTAAACCCAAAACATGTAAGAAATAGATAAACATATATTATTTCAAAATGTATCTTTCAAAATATAAGTTTCAACTTTGGAAAGCTTATATATAGAATATACACTTATAAAATGCTCTCCTATTGGTCTATCTACATGCCTTAAAATTCATAACTAAGAAGAACCAATACCAACAGTTGGTCCTAACAAACTTTCTCCTCGACTAGATGTAGCTAGCAGTGGAGTGAATTTTATCTCTACATTTCCTCTTAAAAGAATAAAAATAGAAGAGTGGGTATGAAAATATTCAGTGAGTGTAGTGCAATGGTATAGTTGTATAAGTAAATAAGTAGTGAGTATAAGAGTATCAAACAATACTTTCAAAATCATAATTTAATTTAACAAAATATCATGTAGTTATCTTAACAATTTTTAACAAGAGCTATGATTTTTATGAAATACAAATAAGCATTCAATATTCACTTTTTCAAAACCAAGAGTTTTGTCTCAAAATCCTCCCACCAAAGGATTGGCCCAGACCATTGATAGAACTATCAAGGGATTTCAATTTTTATCAATCATAAACATCAACTTTAAACTTAGTGTTAACTCGGGACCTTTCAGGTGGTGCAACTAAGTAGCCCAACAGGGACTTGGAGGTATCTCTATACTGTGCCTATCCCCTCAATTCTAACAAACTCTCCACGCTACCCCATCAAATCCATCCATGGAAGTTTACTAGTCATGACATTCACATAGGTGCTCATACCTCACAATACATTTGCAAGGGCACATATCTCATGGCTCAAATCAAAATATTTTTATAGATATTCCACATTCATAAAATATTTATATAAATTCAAGTTAAAAATATCATTTTTGAAAACTAAGAGAAAACATTTTTTTCGTTTACAAACACAATAATCCATCCTCTCATTGTTTTGGGAGGGTTTGCAATCCCACTAACCCAAATCCTTGGATTTATCCTTGGTTGAAGGGTTTTCGCCTAAATTTTATATGTATCATGACATAGAAGTAATGTAGGGCACCTGCAATCCATATATAATATATTCCCTATATATGGGAACACAACCCTTCCGATATTTGATTAGCCCTGTCCGTACCTGTAGGCAACCTCAGCCAAAAATCACAGCCCAGACTCATGTCTTTCAACACTAATTGTAACTCCCTCTCTATCATTATGCTTTTAATTTTGCCAATCTTACAATGTTTATGTGAACCAAATCCCTCAGCCATAACCACTTTTATCACAATTCTACAAACCCTAAAAATCATTTGACTTCTCTCCTCTCTCTTACGAGCGACTGTCTAAAATGAAAACACATCAACCAATCGCGGAACAAGCAAAAAGAAACGTCTAGAAGAAGATTCACAAAAACCAAAAAGACACATTCCACATTAAATGCTCCAATATGGCACCTATCCCACTTAACGAAAAAAAACCTCTTCATTTTCATGCCCTTTCGGATTCTTACTCTACTCTTAAATATTGTTTCTACTAAACAACAATTATGAGTGAGAGGTAAATGATGGTATATAGTCTGACGGCCCAATACCGTGAAGACAGAATTATCCGTGTACATCAAGTCCATGAACGATTGAAAATGCTTTCGGCCTTCTCAGTTTCTCGGTTGAGTACTCTTTTTGCCGAGCACTAGTTTGTGACTTCTGACTCTCTAGGTCGCCTTAGCCCTTGGCCTCTTGAACCTCTTGTTTATTCCACTTCTCGGTGGATATATCTCATTATATGCGAGCATCCCTATTATGTGATAAGCACAACTCAAATAAAAAAAGAAATTTCTAATAAATTTGAATCTCTCCCCACTCTCGAGGAAGTCTCTCTCATTAAAGAAATAGATCTCGGTAGTCATTCCTAATAAGGTAGGGAAATCCCCAATAAGGTAGGGAACCTCATTAACAACTTGAGTTCCCCTTAATCAAAAGGATTTTAAAACCTTTTAAAATCCTTCGAATCTTTGACTTCAGTTCATATTATCTCAAAAGGATTCCACCAATCTCTCTACAAGGAAATTAGGATTCCCATATCCCTAATGGCATACGGAGCTACCTAGACAGGCACAATATATATATATATTATACAAAAACAATCCACCAGGTATGTTTGGCAACTCTACACAAAAGCAACGATAGAGGGTTAGCACACAACTCTCCTATGCCTATTTCTCTTTTTCCTTGAACAACCCTTTCTGACTTAAGTGTCAGAATCCTCCCCATCGTAGCAACCCCTGGCAATCTTTTAAAGGTTTTCATAAATAACCTTTCATAAGTAAGTGGTGAAAAATGTTTCGTCTATATCTCTTTTGCTAAAGAGTTCTTAAAGAAAAAGAAGGGCTTCAATGAGTTCTAATGCTGGCAGTCAATGGCCAATGGCTATTATGGGCTTCAATGGGCTTTGAAGTGAAAGATAGGTATTAAATCACGGTTAATGGTTGTGAATCGTCCAATAGAGTTGAAGATGAGAAGGAGAAGAGTGGGAGAAGAAAGAAGACTACATTATTAAATAGAAGCTAAAAAAAATATAAGGGTGTGAATCACCTCACTGTGATGGGCTTGTGCAATGATCCAGATTTTTTGAATTTTTAAGGATAAATTTATTATTGATCGGTTAGGTATTTCCTTTAACATTCAATACCTTCTTTGGTTTTAATTTTTTTTTTCCAGTTTGCCTTTTTCCTTCCTCTCCTAAATGTTGCGTTTTGTCACTTCATTTCCACCTGTCTCTTTTTCTCCCACTCTTTCGACTCGCGTCCCTTCATTTCTCGTGCTGCTTTGATTATACCTCTCTTTTTTTTGGGGGGGGAAGAAGAGAAAAGAGCCAAGGGGCCCAACAAAACATATAAAACTAAGAAGGGGGCCTGAAAGCCCAGAGAGCCTTGCTCCAATAGGAATACTTATCTCATCCAAAGAAGCAAAGGTTTGATGCATTCTGGAGGGGACCTGAGACATGGATACCTGGATCTTGAGAGTGCCCGAGATTAGCAAGGTGGTCTGCGTATTTGTTTCCTTCTCTATAGATATGTTTCACCTCCCGAATACCAACCTTCTCCATGAGTTGCCTGCATTCATCATGATAGCCTGTACAGGATGGGAAGCTTGAAGACCTTTATTCGAGAGGGTGAGGATTTGAGAGTCAATCTCCATGGTGACTTTATGAAAATTGTGTTTTGTAGCAAGGTTCAACCCCTCTCTAATACCACAAGGCTTCGCCTTAAGGCTATCAGTGATTACTATGTTTATAGAAAACCTAAGGATCCATTTTATCAGCACTATTTCTAAAGAGGTCTCCTGCACTTATAGGTCCTGGGTTGGATTTAGAAGACCCATCCATGTTAAGCTTTCAAGAAACCTTGATCAAGGGGATTCCATTTGATCTAATAGACAGTAGGCTGGAGTCTTGTGGGTTCCTTATAGCTGCAATGGAATTATCCTTAGCAAATTTCTTTGCTAGGCAAGCAGTGAAACTTGGATCAATAGTTATACTTTCAAAAATATGCTTGCATCTATTCTTCCAAATAAGCCAGGTTGTTGTAGTGAACGTGATGCTCCAAGTGTAGCTGTTAACGAAACTGTGGTCAAGGCAGTTCTTGGCTAACCAACTTTTAGTAAAATTCATGAGGAAGAAAGGAGAATAGGTCAAGCCCAGAGATATGATCTTCTACACTTCCTTAGCCCACTTGTAGCCCCTAAGGGCATGGAGAATGGTTTCTTCTTGACTTTTGCAGATGGGGCAGTTGTGGTCTTCAGTGATTCTCCTTCTCTTTCTTTCAATATTTGTGAGAAGTCTTCCTCGCTTAGCAATCTATATTAAGAGCTTAACTCTTTCTGGAAAATACAGCTTCCAAATTCATTTCTAATCATTCTAGGCAGGGTGGTTTGCATGCAGATGACTTTCTAGAATACCATAGACCGACACAACTGAGAAGGAACCATCAGAAGTTTGGTCCTAATAGGAGTCGTGGACTTGGCTTCCCTGGGGAATAATATGGCTCTGATTTCATTCACTTTATAGTCAAGGAGGATCCTTTTCAGCTCATCTATTTGTCAACTTTTATCCACATTGTGGAATTGGCTAACTTTGGTATCTGCAGAGAGGTCTTCATAGAGGATCAGACTATGATTAGAAAATCTCTTCCTACCCAATGATCCTTATGGAGGCTGATGTTTTACCCATCATCAACCTTCCAAAAGTGTCCTCTTCTCATGCACTCTCTACTTTTAAGAATGCCTCTCCAAATATGGGAACAACCTTACTTCTTTTTGTGCTCAAGGAAGCTCTTACCCTTGAGATACTTGCTTCTAAGGACTTGCACCAAAGGGCTTGATCTTGATTGAAAATTTTCCATGCAAGTTTAGTGAGGAGAGCTAGATTATTATTTCTGGCTCTCCTAATTCCTAAACCACCATTGGCTTTCTTTCTGCATATTATTATCCAACTGATAGGATGGATTTTGGTTGTGCCTTCTTTTCTACCCTAGAGGAAATCTCTGTTTAGATTATCAAGTCTATTGTAGGTACTTTCAGGAACCCATAATGTTTGCATGGTGTGGAGGGAGATGGCTGTGTTGACTAGCTTTATAAGAGTGCACTGCCTACAGTACTGAGAAGGTTTAACTTCCAAGATGACTGCTTAGATTAAACTCTTTCCTCCAGGAATTTATAGGTATTTTTACCAATTTTTATATGGATTAGAGGAACTCCTACGTAGTTCTCCAAGTCTTCAGTGAGGCAAAATTTGCTTGCTACAGAAGGGAGTTTTTGTGACACCAAAGAGCTTTAGGGAAGATCCAGAGCTTTGATTTTGTAGGATTTATCTTCAAGACACTTTCTACTGAGAACTCTTTCAAACACTTCATAATGCAGCTCAGGTTTAAGTGGTCAGCTTTAGTAATGAACATGATGTCATCTGTGAAAAGAAGAAGAGAAATATGGGGACCATTCACTGCTGGTTTAATGGGATTCCATCTGCATTTCTTAACTCTGTCTTAGATCATAAGGGATAAGCATTCCATGACCATGATAAAGAGATAAGGGGAGACAGGATCCCCTTACCTCAAGCCTTGACCAGGTTTTACATAAGGGAAGGTTTCCCCATTCCAAAGAATAGATAGCTCACAACTAAAGACAGCATACATGATGAGTCTAATAAGGTGCAAGGGAAGATTCAAGTCAATGAGAACATCTTCGTTTAACCATATCAAAAGCCTTTTCGAGGTCTATTTTTATCACCACATAGTGTCTTTTGCTTTTGGAAGTGCGGATTAAGTGAATTAGTTCCTAAGTTATGATGACATTATCTAGAGTTCCCCGCCCTGTGAGGAAACAACTTTGATGGAGACCAATTATCTTGCTAAGAATGGGTCTCAACATCTCAAAAATGACCTTAGAGAGGATTTTGTAGGAGGTGTTGAGGAGGCTTATAGGCCTGAAGTCTGTAGCAGTTTCTGGCTTAGAGATCTTAGGAATCAAAACAATGTGGGCTTTGGCATGATTAAGTTTGAAGAAACATTCCTCAATGGAATTTCTAATGAAAGAACAGGTGGTTACCTTCATAGTATCCCAATAGTGTTGGTAAAATATGGATGGCATCCCATCGAGACCGGGGGCCTTGAGACCCTTCACGACGAAGATTGCATGCTTTATTTCCTCCTCGATTACTTCATTTAGGAGCTTGGAATGGTCTTCAGCTGACAGCTTCTTCTGGTATTTCAGGTATTTGGGGTTGGAGTTGTCTACTTGTTGGCTAGCAAAGAGGGTTATGAAATAGTTAATGACATGATTTTGTAGGCTATTTTGGTCTTGGATCCATTCATCATTGATCTTCAAGGTCGCCACCCTATTTGAGTTTCTTTAAATTTTTGTTGTTGCATGGTAGAACCCTGTGTTTTTATCCCTGAACAAAACCAAGTTAGCCTTGATTTTTGATTCCACAAAACTTCTCCTTGAGCTAAAGTTCTATGATATTTTATGAGAAGCTTCTGCTCTAGGTTCTGCAAGAAGATAGAGTGACCATAATTATAGGTTTTTTGGATCCCATTTATTCTAGCTTCAATCTTTCTTTTCCTCCAAAAGATGTTGCTAAAGACTTCTCTATTCCACAGCTTTGGCTCCTCTGTAGTATGGGCAGTGGCTTGGAACAGAGAGTTTGGAGAGGATTGCCAAACTTTGTTAAAAACTTCTTTGAAGTTAAGGTGGTAAAGCCATACTACATCGAACCTAAAGGGCCTTCTTTCTTTCTTGGAGCATTGAGTAGCTTCAGTTTTAAGCATAATAGGATTATGATCTCTATGAATGCGGGGCAAGATTATTGATTTCAACTCAGGGAAAGCTAGTCTAGCTTTATGGTTGACCAGAATTCTGTCCAATTTGTCTTGCAGAATAATTCTTCCATTCCTTATTCTATGCCAGGTGTATTTTGGACCTCCAACATTAAAGAGGTTGTAATTCTCATACCAGTTTTTGAACTTTTTGCATCTGGACATTAGCCTTGAAGCTTTGTTGCTTGTTTTTTCAAAGTTGGCTATGTCGTTTAGGTCTCTTATAAAAAACCATAGCAGGTGGACATTTCTTGCGAAGCTACTCATATCTTCCCAGAAGATATATTTTATTCTAATGTAAGGTTGGACATAAGCTAAAGAGAAGAGCCAGTATTTATTACGTTCCTCAATCTTGGTATGCACTACTTGGTTAAACCAACCAATGACAGTTAAGTTAATTTTGTTAAAGTTCCAACAAAGCCAGATACCCCCTAAAACCAAAGGTCTGAACAATGTGGTCTTTGTATATGCCTAGGCGTCTTAGAAAATCTGGAGTTTTATAATTTTTTTGTTTTGGTTTCAAGAAGGCAAAGGATTTCCGGTTGGTGTTGCTTCCAAATCTCCTTGTATGATCTTCTGAATTTGCTATTTCCTATCCCACAGCAATTCCAAACAATAACTGATTTATTCATTTTAAGATTAGAGTGGGCAGAGAAATTAAAGGGAGGGAGTTAGAGACCTTCCTCCAGTCCTTCACTTTCTCTAACTTCCATTTCAAAGTCGTTGCTAACAATTTCATCATCACTTGAGAAGGAAGAGGCAGTTCCTTGCTCATGGGTCTGTTCACCTGGGTCATGGATCCACATCTCTTCATCATCTATGGGGTAAGAATGGGATTGGATGCTTGGCCCTAGGTCTTTGTAGGGGAGAGATCTTTATGCAAAGGGTTTCCTTCCATGGGTTGAAACACCATTTGAGTGGCCTGAGCCTTTGGTTGGTCATGGGATGGTCCAGTTTTTTCTTCGACCCATGATATCAGGCCCAAACTCTGAGCATTCTTTTTATAAGTAACTTCTGGTTCTTTTTTTTGTTTTTTGGCCGACTGATGTCTGAGCTCCCCTGAGTCCTTAAGGAACTAGTATTTGGTAGCCTTGGAGCTTGTTTCGTACAAAACAAGGCTCCTTTCTGATTTCCATATTTGGGAGGCCTATACTTCCTTTGAACTTAAAATCAAGGTCCCAGACCCTCTTCGTGATTTGTCGCCATTTGTTGTCTTGTGGTGGAGGGAGGTTGGGTAGGGTTTTCTGGTGTCGGAAGATGTTCCGAAGGCTGATTTTTACTATAATTTTCTTGGCTATGCCCCACTTTTCCACAATTGAAACATATGAGGTGTAGGCCTTTATACTTAATTTTCTACACCTTTCTTCAAATTTGCATACTAGGCACCAGGGGCTTCTTTATATTTATTTCAATACAAATTCTAGCATTTTTGCCCTTTAGCAGTGTTAGCTGTACTTGTATAAACCTTGATTGGTTTCCCTATGCCTCATTAAAAAATTTGATTAGGAGTTGGGGAAACCGAATCCAAATTATTGCACTTTCAATTTCTGCATCTTTGGGGGTGAACTAAGGTTGTCATTTCCTTACAAACAAGTAATGATCATGGATCATCCAAGGTCCACCGGTCAGGGCATTGTAATAAGCTTCCTTGAGAGAGAATCTAGGGAGGAAGATTCCTTCATCCAAGTCTAAGAGCTCTAGGGATCCCTCTGGTCTCTACAGATAGTGGATTTTGGATAGCATCATTTGGTATCCAATACTTTTGCCCAGCAACTTGATAACGATAGATTTTTTCTATGGCTCCCAAAGGCTTTTTAATTTATCACTCGACACTTTTAACTTTTGGGATTTTGGAGTTTACAATGTCTATAGGTTGATTGTCATAATCCTCTACTTCATCTTGGAGCTCAAAGTCTTCATCATAGATATCTTCATACTCCTCTATACTTTCATTTTCTTTAGTTTTTCCTATCAGCATCTCCTTAAAAGATATTTTTACACATTCTACTATTGATCCATCGTTTGTCTTGACTTTTTTAGTGCTGTGTTGGAGGTGGTCTTCCTCTTCTTAGGACAGATCCCTGTTTCTTGAGTCAAGTCCATTCTCAGCAAGAAGGGAATTCTTTGGTTGTAACATTCTCACTAGGGTTTGGATTTTGATAACGGCGCAAGAAGTTTGATTATATCTCTCTATGCTCTGATTTTGCTGCTCAATCCTAACTGATCACGTGGGATTGGTGGCCCGAAAAGGGTATAGGCTTTGGCTTAATCACACGGGAGCAGATTGTTAACCAAACCTAGCTATTGACTCAATCAAGCAAGCACAATTTAGCCTTACAATAAACAAGATCTGATCTTTGATCAATTAACATTTCCTATTTCTCTTTTTCTACACAGAGGAAAAAAAAAACATTATGATAGTGGTACCGAAGCCTAGTTGGTTTAGTGTCTGAATAAATTTTGTCTCTCAAGGGACTCAACCTGATATATATTGGATATAGTCAGATTCAATATAACCACTGACTACTTGTTTTTTTTACCAAAAATATCAAGAAAGTGGTCTATTAGGCTAGACCGTCTAATTTGCAACTATACACTTGGGTAGGGTTGATCCATAAGTTTTACAATAGGTGTAATCAAAGCACTACAGAAGATATGCAAACAGTAATCACTAAACACCGTCCCCAAATGGACAATTTAGTGATCATAACTCCCTCTCCCAATCTGATAATATAGGGTTCAAATTTTGATATAACAAATAATAATAATAATAATAATAATCACAAAGCACCAAACTAACAACTAAACAACTAGAGTTTCACCTTGGTGAGACCTGATAGTTTATGGTCCAATGGCCTAACACCACAAAGATAGAATTGTTTGTGTATATCAAACCCATGAATGATTGATTACTCTTTTTTCCAAGCACTAGTTTATGACTTCTGACTCTCTCGGTCGTTCTTGTTCTCGATCCCCTGAACATCTCAGTTATCCCACACTTTGGTGGATATATCTCATTACACGCGAGCATCCAATTATGTGATAAGCACAACTTAAATAAATAAATAAATCTTTAACAAATTTGAATCTTCCCTACTATATGGAAAGTCTCTCTCATAAAGGAAACGAATATCGGCAGTAGCTCCCAATAAAATGGAGAACCTCCATAACAACTTGAGTTTCTCTTAATCATAAGAATTTTAAAACCTTTTGAAATCTTTTGAATCTTTGACTTCAGTCCCTATAATCTTGAAGGATTTCCACCGATCTCCTTATGAGGAAATTAGGATTCTCATATCCTAATGGCATACGGAGTCCACCAGATAGGCACAACAATACACTATATAGAGGCAACCCACCAAGCATGTTTGGGAACCCCGTACAAAAGCACACAAAAATGATAGAGGGCTAGCACATAGCTCTCTTTAGTCTGTTTCTCTTTTTCCTTAAACAGCCCCTTCTGATTTGAGTATCGGAGTTCTACTCACCGGAGCAATCCCCATTGGTCTTGCAGGTTTAATTCATTGTACGTGCAAGGAAGCTCTTTGACAACTACAACTAGAGTTTTGCCTCGGTGAGACCAAATGTTAACCCTCTAGATAATTGTTCTAATTATAGACAAAAGTGGCTGAAACTAACTAAATTGGGAAGAATTTTGTTCGATATAGTTAGGAAAAATTACCTTTTCAAAAGAAAACAACTAATAAATCCTAGCATAGACTCATCATAGCATGAATGACAAGGAAATGAATGACTATTTCGATTCAAAAGGAAGTCAAAAAACCAACGCACAGTTGGCCCATTGGACGGGTGTTACGGCTTTTAACTAAATTTTGAATTTGAAATTTAGGAATGAAAAAAATTACGCTGAGAGCCGTTCCTAAATAGAGACTCTGTAGATGCTTGAATCAGATTAGTCGGAATATAATTCTAAATATCGATAATAGAAAAAAAAAAAAAGTCATATAGATTTAAATACATAATATCTACTAATCTTCTCCAATATTACTAATAAATAAACAAGTCTCACTACCATTAAAGAAAAGTATGAGATAGATTATACCTGCGTATGAGAAATAAGCCACTTTAATATTAAATAACTTCACTGCATCATTGATTCATAAGTTTTGTCATTGCGGAGAGATTCAATTATTTTATTAACTGATTATAGAGCTATTAGTAGATTTTCTAAAATGAAATAACTTCAAGTAATTTAAAAAAAAAAAAAGTTTAATATCATTGATGTTAGCACGAGCTGCCCATTGGTGTTGGTGAGGTCCCACCTTTAAAGAGTATTTCCG
The DNA here is from genome assembly GCA_037126225.1 of Dillenia turbinata. Classification (NCBI taxonomy): domain Eukaryota; kingdom Viridiplantae; phylum Streptophyta; class Magnoliopsida; order Dilleniales; family Dilleniaceae; genus Dillenia; species Dillenia turbinata. The sequence goes on along the minus strand of JBAMMX010000005.1, from coordinate 22,317,602 downwards.
ATTATTTGCCAAAAATAAACAAATAAATAAATAAATAAAAACAAAAAATATATATATATCACAAAGCTAGTATATAAATTCGAGTGAATTAGAAAAAAAAAAAAAAAAAAAAAAAAAAAACAGCTCGAGTGTTGGCAGTGTTTGGCCCCATAAAATAAATAAAATTGATTGCATGATCGAATGTTAGCTTCTCCAGCTGAAGTACGCGTGTAGATAACTTGCCAGACAATCTCGTTCCGAGGTTGTCTCTCTGCTAAACTAACCCTCTCTCTCTCTCCCTCTCTCTCTCTCTCCACTTTCTTCGGATGCCTTTAACCCCCCAAATGTGACTTCCCAATCTCTTTCCAAAAATGGTTGATTTTTCGAAGAGGTAATGGTAGATATTCCAAAAAGTCAAGAAGACAAAAAAAAAAAAAAAAAAAATCCGATATGGTTTTAAATGTAACAAAATTTTTTAAGGTATATTACACCAAATTTTATTATTTTTGAGGTATAACAAATTTTTGGTCCTTCTTTGTTTGTTTTCTCCGTTGATAGAGCTGGTCCTCGGACTCCCTAACCCTTCAAAGGCTTTCTAGTTTTGTGGTGGTTCAACTCCAACCAATTTTTTGGCAAAAGTGGAAAATTCTAGTTCAACCCTTTCTACGGTTTTCATTTTTCAAGTTGGCTAGGGGGTTTCTTGTTCTTCAACTTTTGGAATTTGTGGTTCATGATGTCTTCCCTTTAAAATCTCTCTCTTCATGTTTCAATCTCCTAATTATATTTCTTTTCTGGGGAATTGAAAAGGGTCAAATTTTTTACGACCAATTTGTTCATTTCATTTAGTTGAATCCTTGATATTTTTTTTTTCCTTTTGTGGGGATTTTGAGCCAAGGGTGCTTGAAAAAAGATGAGTTGTTTTCCATGTTTTTCATCAAATGGGAAGAAAGCAGCAAAGAGGATAAATAGCAAGACAGGGAGACGAGGAGAACGTGCACAAAGGTCTCCACCTCCTATGACTCATGGTCATGGTAGGCCTCATCATGTTAACGAACCAACATCTAGACAACATTATAACCAGCATCACCATCACAGTCAGCATCCGCCGCACCACCAAGGTACGTGCAACTCCATGCTTGTTGATCATTTCATGCCAATATGCTTTCATGGCATATGAAGAGATCATCCTTTGCCTTGGTTTTGAATTTTTTTTTTTTTTTTTTTGGGTCCACTAATGGAAATTGGTTTGGAAGGACCGATTGGTAAGAAAGGTCTTTTCCATACTTTTTCCCTCCTTTACATACGAAGATGTGTTGTTGAGCTTAAAACCATATAATTTGAAGTATTTCTCTTTTCTTTAAAACGTTTGTGGTCAACTTACGCTTAAGAAATTTGTTTAAAACCCAGTCTCATTGATGTCCTTTTCATCATCAGCTTTGTGTACAATCGAATTTTGCAATATCTTTAAAACCCTTCTCATTATAGTACGTATATTTTGGTTAAAACCCTAGGAATGGTCACCAATTGGCTCACATTTTGTGGTTTAACATTCAAGAATATGAAAAAATGAGCAAAGCACTGACACGCTTGTTCAAGAGTGGAATGTCTCCCAACAGCCATAAACTCTGTTGGAGTGTTCGTGTTGCTTTTTTGTTGATTTTGTGAAGAGGCTAAATAGGAACATGAACGTGACTAGTCTTCAAGAACTATTTCTAGATATGACTTATTAATAAATGATGGTCCCATATGCAGAGGACACTACTAGGTCAAAGCCGCCTGCAGCGGAAAACCATGTCGCAAACAAACCTAATGCTCCAACAGAAACTGGCAATAAAAATATTGCAGCAGAAACTTTCACTTTCCGCGAGCTGGCCACAGCCACAAAAAATTTCCGACAAGAGTGTCTAGTGGGCGAAGGTGGATTTGGAAGAGTCTACAAAGGAAAACTTGAAAGAACTGGTCAGATTATCGCAGTTAAGCAACTTGACAGGAATGGATTGCAAGGAAATAAAGAGTTCCTTGTGGAGGTATTGATGTTAAGCCTCTTGCACCATCCAAATCTTGTTAATCTCATCGGATACTGCGCCGATGGAGATCAGAGACTGCTGGTGTATGAGTATATGGAACGCGGATCTTTGGAAGATCATCTACTGGGTAAGTTCATTTTCATGAATTCACTTCTCTTGGATTTGTCTTACAAAATAATGTTTTCTTGGCAATCATATTCTATTTTGGCCAAGATACAATCCTGCAATAGGTATAAATCCTTTTATACTCGTTCGTCGGTGTCCATGTGGTATTTGATTACTCCCGTTCATTATTACTTGCCAAAACGGTTTAATCCTTAAAATTGGATTTTCAAGTGAACTCTATCCATTCAACTGGCATTCTGCAGATCTTTCACCCCATCAAAAGCCCTTGGATTGGTATACAAGAATGAAGATTGCCTTAGGTGCCGCAAAAGGCTTGGAGTATCTGCATGATAAAGCCAATCCTCCTGTTATCTACCGCGATCTGAAATCTTCAAATATATTGCTGGACAAGGAGTTCAATGCAAAGCTCTCTGATTTCGGCCTAGCCAAGCTTGGTCCTGTTGGGGACAATTCACACGTCTCTTCACGAGTAATGGGAACATATGGCTATTGTGCACCTGAGTATCAAAGGACAGGTCAGCTTACTGTCAAGTCCGATGTATACAGCTTTGGTGTTGTATTGTTGGAGTTGATCACAGGACGGAGAGCCATTGACACCTTCAAGCAACCTCAGGAGCAAAATCTAGTCTCATGGGTAAGATTTTCTAACTCTTTAAAAGCGCAAGTAGGCAATGCAAACAATGCTAGCATTAATTGTTTTCTCTGATTGTCCTTAAACAGGCAGAGCCAATGTTCAAGGATCCAAGTAGGTATGTCGAATTGGCAGACCCGAATCTCAATGGTAACTTCCCTGCAAGAGGACTAAATCAAGCTGTGGCAGTAGCACACATGTGTTTAAACGAAGAAGCATCCATGCGTCCATTGATGAGTGATGTGGTCACCGCAATCAGTTTCCTCCCAGCGCAGCCTGAAAGCGAAAGCAACTTTCCAACTTCCAATAGTACTTCCCCGCGACCACCAGAAGAAAGCCGAGCTGATGAAGATAAAGCAAGAGCACGGCAAAAAGCTGTAGCAGAAGCTATGGAGTGGGGTTCGGCTTCCAGGCATAATTACAAAAGATCAAGGGGTGGCAGTAATTCTTCATTATAAGGAAAAAAGTTATTACCATTGTGTAATTGCAAACCTATAAAACCACTATACATATATATATGATACAAGATTTTTGTTCCAACTATGGTGGTGTTTTGAGACCGAGTAAACATGATCGAGTTCTTGATTCCGCACAGGGTGAGGGGGAGTTTAAGAGAGACCTTTTTTGCATTGTATTCATTGTCTGCCGTTTTGTCTCAAACATCAAAGATAGCATTTCCTGCTTTCTTTCAAGTGAGGTGGATAAAGCTAAAAGATTTGCTCGAGTTGGTTCAAACACAGGTTTGCATTATAATCAATGTGTCGTGTGTTATTATGCTAGTAACTTGTGGATATACTTCTGAATTTCAGAACAATGTCCCCCCCCCCAACCCAAATTTTCCCCAAAGATGTGTAACAGATAGGAAATGTTGTACTTCCGTACAATGATCGAACCATAGTTGGACCCTGATACGAAGGGAAAAAGATCAGCTTGAATAAAATATCATTTAAGTAATTGAATTATAGATCAACATAATTTAATCATGATTTTTTAATAAATCGTAATTTAATGGTAATTTTTTAATAAAATGGGTCGATTTATATTCAACTGTCAAATTCAAAAAATCTACTAGAATTTAATAACTCATACTTTAGATAAAAGTTCATCTAAATCTTTTAGAATATAAAATATTTTTAAAAAAAATTACAAATCAAGATTCCTAAAAATCTTTGCAAATCTATCGACTTCTCTTCTCCTTTCCCATCTCTTTTCTTTACTCTCTCAATCTCTCAATTTGATTGATTAAATGAATTTATTGTTTAATATGAATTTTAAGAGTGGTTGTTAATTTTATATTTATTAAATTTTTATTTTAAAATTTTTATATAAAAATATGAAATTAATATATATTTATTTTAAAAATAACTTTATATATTTTTTATTATTGTAAAAAAAAAGACCCAGCATTCAACCATGTTAAGCCATAGTTGAATTAATTAAACTATAATTTTAAAATTCACAGGTCGATGAATAGTACGATTCTAATAACATTACATATAAGCTCACATATGTTAGACTGAGATGGTTTTATTTAACAATGAACAGTCGGTCTAATGGATAACGGTGTTAAGTCCCTTAACCATGTTTTGAATTCGAAATTTGAAAATGAAAAAAACTATATTGGGAAAATTATCCTCTAAAATGAGTCTAACAAGTACTCAAATCAGAATAATTAAAACATAATTTCGAATATCCATTGGTATAATACGAAAAATATGCTTTTACCAATAGATAGTCGATATAGTGGATAATATGCTATATCCCTTAACAAATTCTCAGTTTCGAAATTTAGAAATAAAACAAAAAAACCTATATTGGGAGAGTCACTCCCCTAAATAGAATCCCAATAGGCATTAATGGATTAATTGAATTATGATGTTAGATATTGGTGGTATGGTGTTAAAAAAAAAAAAAAAAAAAATAGAGAGTTTTATTTTTGAATGAAAGAGGTGATACAGGCATGCAGAGGCACATAAGTGATAAGCCCACGCATGTATACCCATATAGTTGTAACTTTATAGTCCCAACAGCTCTCGAGTCTTGACGAACCCCAAAAGGAAAATATGAGACTAGGGTGGACTTCGGGTGTTATGAAGCCAATGAGTACATTTTTTTATTTATTTATCTATTTATTTTACTAAATATGAACGATTATTTTGTGTGACCCCTACTAACAGATGGGCTTTCCTGGCATCATAGGCTTTCTACGATGGGCTTCTTGAAGATCCAATTCAACTGTTTCCTTTTTCCTACGTCGTCGAGGCTTCGCACCTCTCTCTCTCTCTCTGTCTCTCTCGATCTCGAGATCGGAGTCCGGGTATGCGTTCATACACTTCATCTTTTATTGACATTTTTTTCTTGAATTCATTCAATGTGCTTTTTGTTAAGAATTCATGTTACGAACCCACAAATTGTTTTCTGGTTTTTGGGTTGACAATAGGGGAAAAATCCCAATTTGTTGTGCGATTAGTTCTGGGTTTGGATGAATTTGTATAAATTTCCGTTCTGTTCGCAATTTTAGGATGCAAATAGAATAATAACAATTGAATTGTTTCCTATGTATCTTAGGTTTCTTTGCTCGTTGATTGTTTCAGGAAATACTGCTTTGGGAATTCGGAATTACGTTGAATGTCAACTGGGTTTTATGGAAATTTTTCATACAAATGACTGGAATATAAGTGGTTTAGTGCAGAAGGACATTTTCTTTATCAGCATTTTAGGCTTTGGAAATACTACAAATTCTTCATTATTAATCTGATGATTGAGTGATTATTGGTTTGGTTTTTGGATTTGGGAGATATGAATAATGAAACTTGGAGATGGCTTCTAGGTTTGATATATATAATTGCAGTTGCAGCCATTTGGATTGCCGCAAGTTTTGTGGTTCAATCGGTTGTAGATGCTGGGGTTTCACCATTTCTAATCACATATATTTGCAATTCACTGTTCATTGTGTACATACCATTTGTTGAATTTGGTCGGTATTTAGAGGATTCAAATCTAAGTTTATGCTTTTGGCAAAAGAAAAAGGAGAGTGCCGCGAACGATATAGTAGATTTGGAGCAGGTAGTTCTCTTGGAAGGAGGGGCTATGGGTGCCGAAGCTGATAGCCCAAATTCGTCTGTGCTTTTGGAGGCCGGAGATATGATTCAAGATGAGAGGAGAATTGATGCTGATCCGAAAGTCAGTTTGCATGAGGCTGAGAGGATAATGTCTGGTCAGAACAAAGTTTTTGAAGCGCCTGATAAAGAATTGGATGCAAAAGGCCGTTGGACACGAACAAGGGTTGCTAAGGTCAGCCTATTGATATGCCCCTTCTGGTTTTTTGCACAATTGACTTTCAATCTCTCGCTGAAGTACACCACAGTCACTGTAAGCAGTTCTAACTTCTGCTCATGCTTTCCTGAGTTACATTCTGTTTGAATATACCACAATTAGGGCCGTAAAATCTAAGCTCCTTTCATATTTTGGCGCAGTCAAACACCATCTTAAGTAGTGCCTCCAGCCTATTCACTTTCTTGGTCTCCTTGGTATTTCTTGGAGAGAAATTCACTTGGGTCAAACTTGTAAGTGTTCTTCTTTGCATGGGAGGTACTATAATTGTCAGCTTGGCTGATTCAGAGACCGGATTAAGTGTAATAGCTTCTAAGCCTCTTCTTGGAGATATTTTGGCTCTCGTATCAGCAGCTTTGTATGCGGTCTATATTACTCTTATTCGTAAAAAGTTGCCTGATGATGATGGAAAAAGTGGCAAGGCTAGCATGGCCCAGTTTCTTGGATATCTGGGATTGTTCAACCTGCTGATTTTCCTGCCAGTTGCCCTGATATTGAACTTGACAAAATTGGAGACATTCAGCATGCTAACATGGAAGCAAGTTGGCCTTATAGTTGGCAAAGGTTTGTTCTTGTGGATTTCTTTTGACTCAACATTAATTTACACAATGATTTTGTATGATCAAGGCAACAAGAGACAAACTATAATGGGCAACTTTTTTCTTCGGATGCATGGCTCTGTGATTTTGTAGTTCAGTCCTCTTCAAAATTTGAATATGTTAGCAAACATGGTATTGGTGTCAATTACACCTAGATCCTGTGAAGAGACCAGGGACTTATATTGAGCAACAGTGCAAGATAATACAACTTTCAGGTCCAAATGTTTAGGATATCATCTTTTGGGGGTAGGTTGGAGTTGAATATTTGTGAATAGGTGATGGTACCACTTCCCCTCCTCTGAGCCCCCCCCCCCCAAAACCCTGTCAAAAATCTACATTGCACAAAAATATTTAAAAAATAATAATAATAAAGGATGGTAAATTCCACTATCTGAAATATGGTTATTTGAATTTTAGCTTCTAGATTTCTAAAGTGTTATCTTTTTACCAATGCTTTAGATAGAGTGGTGAGAGAAATACTTTTAAATGTTGAGCAGTGAAAGCAAGTAGTAAGGATACAACCATTTAGGACAAAACAAATTAGTGGACATGAAGGACTGCTTTAATGTGACTGTTTTTACACTAGCTTCATGGCTTATTACTTTTTTTTTTTCCTGATTCATCTGAAGCTATACTCACAAAATTTCAACTTTGTTAAAAACTAAATGGAAGGCATTCTGCAAGAGAATAGTTACTACCCACTAGGAATCTGCAATCCAAAACATGTTATTAGAGCCCACTAGTCATTAATATTGGCAATCCAAACTTAATCTAGGTTTAAAAATTTGACAAAATACAAACCACAAAACTAGAAATGATTGTCTTAATCCAAAGATTAATATGACATTGTTCTTCTTTTAGTTATTTGTTTTAGTAGTATTTAACATTTATTCATACATATAAGTGTACCATGCATAGAAACATTCAAAGTGCTCAACTGAAAGCAAACTACCACAATAATAGTATAAGTATCAAATTAAGTTTACTTGCCCTGTTCCCATTCCTGTACTCACCACAATCTTGGAAGCATTCCACATGATAAGTTTGCCTCTTTGGGAGCTAGCAAAGTCATGCTGGTCTTTTAGGGCTGTAAAGCAGGGTCATCTGTTCCCAGTTTATTTCTTAAGGATGGCTGGTCGATTGCCTAAATTGTGTGTGAGCATCCTGTGTGTTTTGGGGGGTAAGTTATAATTGTGTTAAGTCTCATAATGATTCAAATGTAAAACTTTTTGTACGAAAAATAATTGCCTGCAGGAGGCAACAGTAAATATCTAAAATGTATCTCTGTTTTCTAGGGTTGCTAGATAATGTGCTGAGTGACTACTTATGGGCCAAGGCCGTTCTTCTAACAACTACAACAGTGGCAACTGCTGGCCTCACAATTCAGGTCCCATTGGCAGCAATTGTGGACTCGCTCACAGGCAACGCCCCTCATCTCATGGATTATATTGGAGCTCTGGCTGTTATGGTTGGATTTGCAGGTATTAACATCCCTTCAGATGCCTTTTGGGGATCCATGAAAAATAATCCCGAGATAGAAACTGAAAATATTAGCTCAGTTGTTCAAGATCATGAAAGACTTAGTAATGAAGATGCCACTTCCATGCCCCAGCACTGAAATTAGTGATAAAAGCAAGCCACCGTCTTGCTAGTGCACCGTGAGATATTACAGGATAGTTGAAAGTAGAACATTCATTGTAAGCCTGATAGAAAATATTGGTGTGAATGAATACCTATTCTCTTGAAAATCTGTTTCTCAAGCATCCCGTAGCTGTTGCTTTTCTGATATATTAATCAAAGAGCTGTTTCTGGAGGCTAAGGAATATGTGATATAACATGCAGTTGGACAGGCTTCTGTGTATCCTCGTCTTCCTTTGGTTTGTTGTTAACAATATAATTGCATTATGTTATAATCTCCTATTCAACCAATATAAGGGGACATCCTGCGTGGTTTATACATTTATCCAGCCTAACTATGCTCATAGCAACAAGACATGACGTGAAAGACTCGTCAAGACATGTCAGAGTCCCAGCTCTTGGGATGGAAAAGTTGCTGCTTGCCTAATCAAGTGGGTACTCTAGGGAGGGTGCGCAATAAAAATTAGGAGAACAACTTGGTATGGGTTCTTTTCTTCCCCTGGCCTACCCTCCCTTGCATGGCTTGCTTCAAATTGTATCTTCTCAAATGAGTGCTGGTCCATATTGGTGATATAGCGGAGTGCAAAATGCGAGCGAGGCTACATTATTCCTTAGTTCATTGCCAATTCATCGTCTTGCCTTAAGCAATTGGAATTTGGTAATGATAATTAGGTGGCAAGGTATCGTGTTGTTGCAAAGGAGTATTGTTTCAGACCAATCAAAATCATCATTAAAATTACGCCTGTTATATTAACATTGCTTTCCTAAATGCACATTTTGGTAGTAAGCATAGTCTCTGATTCTGTAACCTCGCCTCTGAAATGCATACCGTGAAAGATCTAGTCTTTTCATGTCTAATAATAACCATTTGCATGCTTAGAGTGCATCCGAGGTTTGGATGTGAGAGCCAAACGGGCAATGTTTGTCTAGCATAGACCAATGCCTCCAGAAATACTCTCCTAAATGCCCATTGCCTCTCGAATGTAAACCCCTCGCATAACCCAAGTGGGGAGTTTGAAAACTTCCAAATGTTTCACAAAGGAGCCATTCTGGGGGCGGAATGTCTTCAACATTTACTATGGTTGTGGTAGAAATGGATCCAAGGAAGCCCACTCGAAATAGGTTCCATGATATACATTATTCATCGAGATCATTAGTAATCAACGCATGATCGATCAATCACAGGAGTCCATAATGGTTAAATGAGGTACTGTAACACATTTATTTCCTTTTATTTTTTGTATCATTCTATAAATATAAAATATATATTTTTGGAAACGTTAGTCGTGGCATTAAACCAATAAATTAGGTAACAACTTTTATAGTTAAACCTCTTTTTCTTGCTCAAGTGTCTTCAATTTTAAATTTATTGTATAAACAAATGCTATTTTAAAATGCTTTTCCCTATGATTCCTCGCCTAGCAGGCCTGGCAGGAGAAACTTTTCCAGATTAACAATGTAAAGAATTTTTGTGTTATGTTGTTATATTATTCAATAATTTGAAAATATAAAATCTCCTGAAAGTGAACAAAGGAAAGCTGTATGCATCATTTGGGAGCCCATAAAAAATGAGCAAGTCCTTGCTCTCAATGAATCTCAATAACCATCTTAAATCGTTGGGGGTCAACAATTTGAAGTTTCTGAATATCGTTTCTGAAATACAGCAGAAAGACATGGGATATATGAGACCCCAACACAGAGAGGAAACTTGGAGGCAGAAAAAAAAGGTTTTTTGACACTGTGAAGTCTAGCTCTGCGCTTGTCCGTATCTCTGCATAACACGTCTGGTTGCTAAAGCAGCAGCCTCACTTGCACGCAATGTTCCGGTCGCCATAATTGCGGCAAATTCCCTGCTGATTTCGTCTTGCACTTTGCTCCGAGCATCCCCCAGAGGGTCTACCACAGCACCCTTTGAGGGTGACTTATCTGGCGTACCAACTGGTTTCACAGCTGGAGGCACTTCCTTCTCTGTCACCTCTGGCTCCTTAGGATTGCTTTGCTGCACTCCAGATTTCACTGCATTATTCTTCTCCGTGGAGGGCTCAATTTTTGCAGATGACAGGGACTGGGGAGGTTGGGACAAGGGAGAAGGTCGAAATTGGGGAGCTTGAGGTACAGCCCCAACTCTTAAAGTTGACTCCAATTGTTGAATCATAGGCACTGATCAACAAATTGCCAAATAAAACCTATCTGTTAGATCCCAAAACCCAACACAATGCCTAAACCAGAAAAATGTTCATGGAACAATGGAAAATGCATAATAAGAGAACACAAGGAGGCTTGAAACTTACATATAAGCGCACCCATCGGACTGCTCATAACCTCATTAGGGAGCTGGAGAATATAGTCTGGAATGCTTGTGCCCACTAAAAACTGAGCAACCTCATTGCTGAAGTTGTTGCAGTTATGTGTAAGCAGACTGTATGTCTCAGCTCTATATCTGGGGCTAATCTCGTCCAAGTATCCTTCAAATACATCCTTGGGAATATGTGTGATGCCTAAGTCCACAACCCGGATTGGGGTCCCATATGGTGTCGTACCAGCAGGCAAATGTTGGATGCCTCCACCAAAGTAATATTCATTACCATAAACAACTACTCCTGTATGCCTGTTGTCACATCATTAACCACGATAAGTATTTAAGACAAGTTTTCAAAGACAAATACGTCTAGAAACGAGATGCAAGCAAAATTTTGCAATGCGGTGTGTTTAATTTTCTCTTTTTACAACCATGCCAAGCAACAGCGATTAGCAGACGAGTCAACTAAAGGGACCAAGAGCACCAATCACTCAAAATCCTTGTGTGCAATAAAGATCCTAAATTCAAGGCTTGCCCCTCCACGTTGCAAAGCCAGAAAAGATGTCTACTAAAGGAAGTTAGTGACTATATCAACTCTACCATCTCCTGTGTAACAGAATAACCAGAAGAAGGCGGGATGCATTTGGTCCTAAAAACACCAAGCAGGGGAGCATAAGTAACAGTTACACCAATCTTAACTAAACAATGCAGCAAATTCTAATTTGAAGACAAAAAAAAAAAAGCAAAAAACTTTTATAGAGGAAAAATAATTTATTATATCATACCAGTCATGATCAGAGATGAAAAATATTATTAATTCATACTTATAGTAGTTTTATTTGAATTATTTCTTTTTCCCTAAATATAAGCTAGAAAACACTATTAAAGTTGTCAGCGGAGGAAAAAAAAATAACTGCAATTATCAAATTTATTCCAGAAAAGGATATCCTTAAATAATTGGCGAATGCTAAAGTTCCTCTGCTATGCAAGGAAACAAACCTTTCGACAAAACCCCACTGCAAATCTTAACACTAACCCATCAAGGAAGTTTACATTTTCCTTATCTTCTTCCAGGCCACATCAAGCCCAAAAGTGCTTTTTGGGAAATACAAGTTTCTAGCCATCTGATTGGACAAATCAATCCCTGAATAGTTGCATTAGTACATGGCTCACTTCTCAGTAGGAGAAGAATTAAACAGAAAAGTTCAATTAAGCATAGAGAAGATATTTGCAAAATACCTAGCTACAAATTTCACCCCTCATATTTCTTTGTTAAGTTTCTAAATCTCTACTACAAGATATAAACAAAAAGAGCAAAACACTCACCAAATCCCTTCAATAGCTTTCCCCAAGAATGTTGTCGAAAGCTGACGAGCTAGCCCTTGGCTCAAGTCGTAGACATTCAAAGTTACCTTCTGTCCCTCCTGTACCAAATTTTACTGACAAGTTGATTAATTACCCTTGCCAACAAATATATCATTCAAGGCTTGATGATGCACAACCAGAAACAAAGAGGAAAGAGGTAAGCGCACACCAATAAATTGGGAAAACTGTACCTCACCCATCTCTCAAAGTTCAATCGCAAAGTTTCACCACTTGATTGAGTCCTTGTCTAACTTTAGCTGAAACTTTCAGGATGGCCTATTACAACAATGAAAGGAAACAAATTTAGGAACATTACATGGTTTAATAAGTTCAAAGGCAAAAACGGCTTCTTACTTTTAAAAGTTATAAAGTTTGAGCTGTTGATAAGAAAAATGTGAACAAATAGTTTCACACTCCTCTGGAGGACACAATCAAGAAAACTTAAGAGGTGTCTTTAATTGCAAGTGGACAACAGATTTTTCCAGACATGGATATCAAGTATAAAGCATGTTTATCAGCGTGGAGCAACACCATTCCCTATATCTGATCCGACACTTCTGCTGTGTTACAATTAGAAAATGTGCTACTTGTATTCAATAGAAGTGCCATTTGAAAATTACCAATTGCCCTCATGTTCAAGTACAACAAAGTCTCTCCAACAATACTTCTAGCATCACAAAAGATAGAACACATTGTCGAGAAGAAAAATGTTCAAACATGTCATGCAATTATTAGGCAGGATGACTGAGCTTCCACAGAGAAGTATTATCATATTACCAAGTGAAGCAATCAACAGGTGTTCAGAAATTCTGTTGTGAAGCTAAAATTAAAACTTTATATGACTCAACCAAATGAGTGGCATCTATGGATTACATAACAATGAAATGTCTTCAGTCCATAGCATGTAAAAAATCAATGGAGTCACAAAATAAAGTCAATCCAAGACAGTATTTTTATTCTATGGTCATCGCGGAAAGCAACGCAAGATTGCCAGAGCTGGCAGTCAGAGATAAACCCTGAGTTTAATTTTACAGACACCCCTACCTAATACTTGTTGATTTAAGATTATTCATGATTAAACTCCTAAACCTCATTGCTCATCAGATTGTGAAACCCGCATCCTCACATGATCCATTGCACTGCCCTTACTTGGATGCGATCTGAACTATGGTTTTAAGCTAGGCAATTAAAGCTCATGGATCAATCTCTTTCAACTGATACAACCCCAAAAAAAACCCACTCTAATTAAAATCCTAATACAGTAATACATCTACGCGTCTGTTAGCCATGTCAAAATTATGTTGTCCAATATGATGAACTCCCAATGCAATCAACGCACTCATATTTTTAGGTTGAGACAGAATGCCGAAGGCTTAATCCGAGAATACTAGAACCTTATAATGCCTGAACTAGCTTAGGTCAAGGTTACTGTGATTTCTAATCAAGATTCTAAATTGGATCCATGTCCTGATACAAAATCCTAACCATGCCTCTTCGAAATTTGATTTTATCAAAAATCGAGCCAATTCTAAACCCCCTTTTCAAACCTAATAACCTATTCTCAATACCCATTCAATTTAAACAACTTTTGTTCATTGCAATGAACCAAAGCTTTAAAAACCCCAAAATTAATTGCCAAGATAATAGGCTATTAAAAATAAAAACTTTGCACAAAGAAACGGCATTCCCCTCTCCCCCGCCAAATTCAATAGATCAGATTCAAATTTGTTAATCATCTCACAAATTACGAGAGAGAGAGAGAAGAGATGAGTCTGAAATACACACCGCACTGAAGGAGGCGAGATGCGATGCGAATGGGCTGCGTGACGAGAGGCCCCAAGTTCCAAAATCCGAAGAATAACGCGAAAGATGTGAGGGAAAGGCGAGAGGATGTCAGAGAGACAGAGAGAGAGAGAGAGGATGTGGTGAATCGAATGCGAATATGTAGATGGAGAGCGAGAGGGCGGTTCACGAATTGGGATGGGTTCCAATGATTTTATTGGTGATCGGTGACCCCTTCTAGAAGTTACGTACCACTAGAAATCCAACACGTGTAAACGGGGCCGGCCTTTTGAAAGAAAGTTCTTTTTTATTTTCTTCGTTGCTCTTTCTCGTTCTTGTGGCCGTTTTTCAACGCGTCAAACCTCGCGTGTCCCTTTCCTCGCGTCCTTTTCAATTCCCTTTATACGAATTTTGACCCAACCTTTTATCTAGAATTAATAGTTGTACATATGAAAAAAGAGAAAATTATTCTCAAGTTATTAAATTTTACGGTAAATTTATAAATTAATTCTTAAATTTTAAATAATTATGATTGAGAATTTAAATTTTAAAATTTGTAAAATATTTAATTTTTTTATTACTAACGATATCAAATTAACCATTAAATATTAACTTGACAATAATCTGGATGTATGAACGATGACGTGGTAGTGTCAAGTCACCACCGCAGAATATCTTCCACTGTCACGTAAGCATGTGCTGACGTGGCATGCCACGTAACCCAATTCGTGGACCCCACACTCTTTTTCTCCATTTTTGTAACCCATAAGTTTCCCCTCTCTTTCTCTCTCTCATCTTCATAGATGAAGGAGCAGTGCAAACATCTAATTTTCAGATTTGATACAACAAATCCATAACCAATAAAACTAAAACAAATAAACCCATAAAACCCCACCAATCAAAAATCACTACAAAAATCAAACAACACAAATTCAATCAAAATCAACAAATCCAGAAAAACCCAATAAAAAAATCACTAAAATCAAAACCAAGAAAAGTTTCGTAAGTTCTTCTGGTGGGAAAATACATACCCCAAGGAACATTTCCGAAAAGGATCCAATCTCCATCCTTATCCTCATAAGTCGGCACAAATTCAAAAGAACCATCCAAAGGTCACCCTTCCTTCCAATAAGAACATGTAGGTCATCATAGCTCGAATGAGCACGCAGGGAGTGTCATCAGGATTGCAATTCAATATAGCAAATGTGTGAATGTTAAGCACATTTATCATCAAAAACTTACACCCATTTTGGAAAAAAAAAATTGAAAAAATCAAAGAAGAATTAAAACCAAATTACCCAAATTATAACAGCATTCCAAAGCATAATATTGTTATCTTGAAGAGCACGGCTAATACCAATAGGGGGATCTTGTTGCAAGCTCCTAAAATCCCTTTCCAAATCAAATCTAGCCCGAGCAAACCCAAACTCATTCAATTCTGACATCAAACGAAACCCTAGATCCGCAATCAATCCGAGACGTACGTGATGGGACAAGGTCCCAGAATCGAATCCGATAAATCAGCTCAAGAGAGGCCCATGCAGAAGGCCCATAAAGGACAACTACCAGTCGAGATTTAAGTACACCCAAAGGGCCTCAGTTTTTCAGGTCTCTCGAATGATAGGGTTTTAGTCGCCCAGCCAACCGAACAACCTTAGCCGCCCAGCCAACCGAATGCAATTCAGTTGACGAAGTTAATCACCTCGATCGAGCATCTCAACCAAAGGAGTCCTGAGGACCTCTCATCGGTCATGCGACCGATCGATAGCCAACGGTACTAACGATCTAGAAGGAATGTCAAGTACTCCAACAACTCCCGTCTCTTACTAAAAACAACACATTGAGATCTTTGCAGTTAAGAAATGAATCTTTCCTTAATTTCGGTAGTTTTCCAAAAAGATGAGGATCGTGATCAATTCGAAATATGGAATCCTCGAGATCTCTGGATCAGCCCGATAAGGGAGGGAGGGTTGAAACATCGCAGTAACGTCCAACTCAAAAAGGTATAAAATATCTCAAAACTCTCCACAACAGGTACTCTCTCTGGGCCTTACACTCTTGGCACATTATTCACAGAGAACAACTTTCCCTCAACTCTCAGTCTGTTCTTCATTTTCATACGAAAATCGCTCTTTCTGACTTGAGCGTCGGAGTCTCCGCTCCGGCAGTTTTTGCAGGTGTCACATCCCTTCGGTGACAACCACTCGGGTCAGTAAAGAGTCGATATCTGTGGAACCAAAACCCACTTCCAACAGATTGGCGTCGTCCATGGCAATAGACTAGAGTAGTTTCTGTCATTTTGGTAACTATGCCTCCAAGGACTAGAGCGTTTTCGAGGGTTGTCCCAGCGGTAGGAGGGCACGTCCCTATGCCCGTCAAACCCATTGCTCTTCCAGGACCTGATCCTCTTATTCGTGATCATGTGTTTTCTCCACAACCGTCCCGTCCGAAACTAATTCCGCAACCTGCAGTTCAAGAGCAATCGGTCATAGCCCCAGGGCCAGAGTAGGTGGACTAGTCTCAAATAGAGAGATTGGAGTTTAGACTCCAAAGAATGAGTAAGCAGTTAGAGCGGCTCAGTCGAGCCCTCGCACCAGATAACCACTCATCTGCTGCAAAGTCTAAATACGAGTTGCCACCCAGATAAGAGTTCCCCGAACTATCGGCGGCATCCCAATATGACCCCCAAGATTTGAAGAAACAGATCGAACAACTCGTAGCTGCCGAACTCAAAAGAGCAGGCACAAGGGATAGAGAAGATCCCCTACACTCACTAGGCGAATCACCATTCGATGTGAAGATCTCCTCAGAACCAATGCCAAGGGATGTTCTTCTACCTCCTATGAAGCGGTATGATGAATCGAGTGACTCCCGGGACCATGTCGCCCATTTCGTAATGGTTATGGTTTCCAGGGACCTCTCGGATGCTGCGATGTGTAAACACTTTCCCACTACTCTCAAGGGTAACACCCTGGCATAGTTTAACTCTCTCCCGCCACTCAGTATTAAGAGTTTCACGCAATTTCGACAACAGTTTGAGGCTAATTTTGTAATTAGCCAAGGAGTTAAGCGAAAATCCACCTCCCTCCTATCATTGCGACAATGGAAGGAGGAGTCTCTCAGGGACTTCATGGAAAGATTTAAGACAAAAATGTTGAAAGTCCCCACTTTGGACCACAACACCGCTTTGGCTGCTCTCCAACAGGCCTGCGTTCTTTCGATATGAAAGTCTCCATCACCAAGAAGCCCTCGGTAACCATCCAAAAGTTTTACTCCCGAGTGGAAAAATACATTGCTGTGGAAGAAGCGAAGGCGTTCGACCGACAAGGAAACCCCCCAGCAGGAAGGAACGTAGTCGATCGCCCCGTCAGCCCTCTTCAAAAAGAAGCAAGTTAAGAGTTCTACCCTCACAGAGATTTAGCGTCTACAAACCACTGAACGAAACCCCAAGTCGGGTTTTATACCAGATTAAGAACAAATCATATGTCAGATGGCCCCATCGCCCCACGGAAGAAAATCCTAAGAAAGACAAGTCCAAGTACTGTCATTTATATCGAGACTACGGCCATACGACCAATGAGTGCAAAAGACTTAAGGATGAACTAGAATTCTTGGTCCGTAGCGGAAAACTACAGAAGTTCATCAGTATGGAAGGAAGAAGTTTGCCTTCCCCCGATAGGAGCAATCCGCCACGGGAGAATGAACCGATGCCTAGGCCAGATCCCAGACTATCGCGCGAGGAGCCAGGAGGGGTGATCCTCCAAGTCCACGGTGAAGATAATTGGCATAAGCCTTACATTCCCGTTAGCGTCTGTCCAGCATATGACCCGGACTTCCTGACACTCTTCCTTTGATGAAATTTTTGATATTTTTTACTATTCATCAACTGCACGTGACCTGGGACTTCAAGTGACCCTCGAAGAGAGAACTCTCCGAACGAGCAAACACGGCCTTAACTCCTAAAGTCTCTAATCCACCGAAGGGCCTCAGTCGCCCGAATCTTCGGAACGAATGTGTCGCTAAGTTGGGATAGAACTCCCGAACAGGCGGATACGACCCTAACTCCTAAAATCTCTAATCGACTGGAGGGACTCAGTTGTCCAAATCTTCCGAACGAATGTGCAGCTAAGTTGGTATGGAACTCCTTGAACGGGCGGACACGGCCCTAACTCCTAAAATCTCTAATCGACCGGAGGGCCTCAGTCGCCCGGATCTTTCAAACGAATGTGTCACTAAATTGGAATGGAACTCTCCGAACGGGCGGATACGGCCCTAACTCCTAAAATCTCTAATTGACCGGAGGGTCTCAATCGCCCGGATCTTCGAAACGAATGTGTCACTAAGTTGGGATGGAACTCCCCGAACGGGCGAACACGGCCCTAACTCCTAAAGTTTTTAATCAACCGGATGATCTTAGTCACCCGAATCTTCCGAACAAATGTGTCACTAAGTTGGGATAGAACTCTCCGAATGAACAGACACGGCCCTAACTCCTAAAATCTCTAATCGACCGGAGGGCCTCAGTCGCATGGATCTTCCAAACGAATGTGTCACTAAGTTGGGATGGAACTCTCCGAACGAGCGGACATAGCCCTAACTCCTAAAGTTTCTAATCGATCGGAGGATTTCAGTCGCACGGATCTTCCGAACGAATGTGTCATTAAGTTGAGATGGAACTCCCCGAAAGGGCGGACACGGTCCTAACTCTTAAAGTCTCTAATCGACTGAAGGGTCTCAGTCGTCTGGATCTTTCGAATGAATGTGTACTAAGTTGGGATGGAACTTCCCGAACGAGTGGACGTGGCCCTAACTTCTAAAGTCTTTAATCGATCAGAGGGCCTCAGTCGTCCGGATCTTCCGAATGAATGTGTCATTAAGTTGGGAGGGAATCCCCCAGACGGACAAACGCAATCCTAACCAAGGAGGTTCCAGATCGAACATCAAATCTTGATCAATCGAGCACATCATTAAAAAGTCAAATTCCCCCAGCCCTATCAGACCAACGAAACAAAGCCCTCGAAAATTTTTTGTTAAAAGTCATTACATTCCAATGAGTCAAAAAAAAAAAAAAAAACAGAACAAAACAAAAAAAAAACAAAATAAAAAATTCCTTCAAAGAACGCAAAACTACAAGAGATTAACGGAAACACTAGGAGCAGCCTAGGCGGAATCCGAATCCGCTGAATCCTCAATAGGAGGAAGAGACTCGTATTGCCTGGCTTCCCAAAAGATCTCTTCGGTGCACTTCAAACGTTCGAACAACCTACGTCGAGAATGTTGGAGGCTGACAGCATCTTGGGTGGCGGAAGTCTTGAGATCAGCAATCTCCTGTTCAGCACTTCAGAGGGACTCTTCCTGAAAACGAGCTAATGTTTCAGTAGTTGTCAATCGTGCCCCCTGGAAGTGTGCCTCCGCTTCCAACTATTTGTAGTGAGACTGGGCCAAAGTCAGATCCTCCTGAAAACGCTTGATTTGTTTGTCTTTTTCCACCTCGATCCTTACTTCCCAGTTCTCCAAGGCATCTTTTAACGCCAGCACTTGCCCGCTCATGCAGGCAAGTTGATCATCACGCTCTTTCCTCCGTTTCATCTGGAGCTCAGTCAAAGCCGAGGTCTGAGAAGAAATACGCATGCTGGGAACGTAAAATAATAAGAATTAGATGTAATTCGGGCAAAGGATATACTTATTGTAAGACAGAGAGAATGGATGGCCTTGTTAACGCAGTCCAAAGACATCGTCCGAAGGGCAAGCTGTGAAGAAAACTCGAACCGCTTGGCCAGTTACAGCGCCGCTTGAGAATCGATAATGTTAAATTGACGGTTCCTCACGCTGACCGCCACCGACCCTTCTTCGAAATCTTCGTCCTCTCTGGTGGGGGACTCAATCGAAATAGGCGGTGGGATATAATACTCGTCCGGGATATCTTGCAGAAGATACCCGAACTCCTAAGGAGACCGTTCTGATGTTTCATTTGGAATGGGGTAAGAAGCACGTGTCACCGGGACCTCTTCTTGCTGCTGCGATACTTGAATCGGAGTGCTTCCAGCTATCTTTAAAGGAGCCTCCTCTGGTGTACTTCTCTCCCCGGCCTCAACAAACGCGTCAGGAGGCTGGTCAGGAGCCACCGGATCATTGACTGACAAACCTTCTCCTGTCTCAGAATGCACTTAAAGAAGTTCGCATCCTCCGGACTTAGCCGATCCTTCCCCCTCCACAGAAGGATCGGGCAACCTAACCTTTGACCTTTTCTGTTGAGACTCGGAGAAAGTGTCATCCGCCCTCCTCTTCGCGTTCGGTCGCATTTTCCGATCAGTAGAAACCCCTTAAGGAGATAGGGGTCTACGACTGACGCAGAATCAACCCATGGCATCCTCTGTCATTCCAACAAGAGGGAATTGGTGATTTTTCTTAACTCATCCATGAGCAGGCCAGACAACACCAACATTTTGTCTCTCACCAAGCTGTCTACCCACAAACTCCTACGATGAGCCTCACAATAACGAGCCACAGCACGCAAAACCTGGGAGTGAGGAAAAAGAGGTGGGACCTTCTCGTTCAAAAAAGGTGCTTGGTTAGCATCCGGGAACGCGGGAAAGAGATCCCTGTTCAAAAATCTAACGAAGAAAAATTTTTGCATCCAGTGTTTATCCTGAGATTCGTTATAGAAGAATTTCCAACAAGACTCCCGGTAGATTTAAAACTTATACCAGCCGTGAGTAGACCCTTTGGAGCTACATCGCCCTAGAGAGAAAAGAGCCCCTAGAATCTCCAAGTTGAAATGAATACGGAAAAACCCTAACAGAGAAATTAGGGTAATCACAAATCGTCAGGCACTTGGGATAAGCAATGATGGATGAATGTTCCAATACCTCAAGACCTCCGACAATGGGCCCGTATATGGAATCTTCAAACCGTACTTCACACACTGTCTATACATCGGAACGCAACTCTCGGGGGCAAAACTCGCTCTATCCTATTTACCGGGCAACACAAGCTCAAAATCGTTTCCGAGCGACATCTCCTTTTGGACTTCTGACAAATCATCTTCGGTCATGGTGCTTTGGATGTAGTCTATACTGCGCGACGAGGAAGCATCTTTCGACATCTTTGTCTGAAAAGGAAGAGTTTTCGAAGAAAATGCTGGAAAATGGTATTCTTTTAAGAACGTAAGCCCTTATGAGGCGTGTGGAAGACGGTTGCAGAAATCAAAGTGATTGTGGTCACATTAAAAAGTTTCGTGCCTTTCTCTTCCATCATAACTCATGGCATCTCTTCGATAAGTGAGCCATGAGTTGGGGGCAAATGATGGGACAAGGTCCCAGAATCGAATCCGATAAGTCAGCCCAAGGGAGGCCCACGCAGAAGGCCTATGAATGACAACTATCGGTTGAGGTTTAAGTACAACCAAAGGGTTTCAGTCACCCAAATCTCTCGAATAATAGGGTTTTAGTTGCCCAACCAACCAAACAACCTTAACTGCTCAACCAACCGAATGCAATTAGGTTGACGAAGTTAATCACCCCGATCGAGCATCTAATCAACTGCCCCTCAACCAAAGGAGTCCTGAGGACCTCTCATCGGTCACGCGACCAATCGATAGCCAACGGTACTAACAATTCAGAATGAAGGTCAAAGTACTCCAACAACTCCCGTCTCTTACTAAAAACAACACCTTGAGATCTTTGCAGTTAAGAAATGAATCTTTCCTTAACTTCGGTAGTTTTCCAAAAAGATGAGGATCGCGATCAATTCAAAATATGAAATCCATGAGATCTCCTGATCAGCCCAATAAGGGAGGTAGAGTTTGAACATCGTAACGGCATCCAACTCATAAAGGTATAAAATATCTCAAAACTCTCCACAACAGATACGCTCTATGGGCTTTACACTCTTGGCACATTATTTACAAGGAATGACTTTCCCTCAGCTCTCAGTCTGTTCTTCCTTTTATACGAAAATCGCTCTTTCTGACTTGAGCGTCGGAGTCTCCCCCCGGAGTACCCTTCCGCGGATTTTACAGGTGTCATATCCCTTTGACAGCAACCATTCGGGTCAGCAAAGAACCGGTATCTGTGGAGCCAAAACTCACCTCCAACAGTACGAAACAAGAATTTACAATTAATCGAATGAAAAACTAGAGTTAAAGTCTTAAAGGAAAATTAGTTCTCACTCGAAATCAAAATGCGATAAGAAACCTCAAGCCTTGGACGTGTCTATAGATCACAGAGAGATAAAGAGAAGTGAAGAGAAGCCTAATATCAAAAGAAGATTTTCATAGCGATTGATGAATGAGAGAGTGAGAGAAAGAGTTCAAAATTTCAAATTAAAACTGGAATTTGCTTTAACCATGAATAAAAAGGGGGATCCAGAAGAGATAGAGAGAGAGAGAGAGAGAGAGAGAGAGGGATCTTTCCCTAGAGATCAAAAAGAGGGATCGATCGTGTCCGTATGAAGTCTGATCATCGCCGTCGCCTTCGCTTGATCGCTTTCGAGGAGAAGAGAGAGACGGATTAGGAGAAAGATGATCGCATCCCAGGAGAAGAGAGAGGAGGATAGGAAGAGAGAGAGAGAGATCTTACCCTAGAGATCAAAAAGGGGATCGATCGTCTCTATCTGAAGTCTAATCGTCAGAGGTCTGATCGTCGTCATCGCCTAATTGCCTTCAAGGAGAAGAGAGAGATGGATTAGGAGAGAGATGATCGCCTTCGAGGAGAGGAGAGAGAGAGAGAGAGAGAGAGAGAGAGAGAGAGAGAGAGAGCAGGGAGACAGGAGTGGAGGTACTGGTGACGTGGTGCCGCCACGTTAACATTTTTGCTGACGTGGAAACATTTTAAGTTCTGGTGCTGACTTGTCAGCTGACACGTCAGCAATTTGTGCCATGTTGGAAACCATGTCAAAAGTAATTCTCCATCTCATCTGCCATGTAGATCTGAGTCGGCATTTAACGGCCAATTTGGCACCGTTAGTAACGGAAGCACTAAATGTGTTACGAATTTTAAAGTTTAAGTCCTTAGTCGTAGTATTTTAAAATTTATGAACTAATTTGTGAATTCACTGTAAAATTTAGGAATTTGACAAGTAATTTCCTCTATGAAAAAACCTATCTTATTTACCCAAAACTATGCAATGTAACTTCTAATAATTAAATTTTAAATCTTATTAAAAATAGTAATTATGAAGAAAAATATACCAATTAAGCTACATTTCAAATGAACTTTTTTTTGTAAATATTTTTTAAAAAAATTAATTTAGTATAAATCTAATATATTTTTATATAAATAATCTGTTTGATTAGGTTAAGAAATATTAATTATCAGATGGGTGATTCTTATAAAAGTAACCAACCACCTCCTTAGTACAAATTTGACTTCAAGAGATTTGAGGAAATATAAAATTGGAAATGTGAAAAGAGGACCAAAAGAAAAGACACATAATTGTAATCATTTTCTTTGATTCCCTTCCCCGGCCTTTGCTCTTGTCACGGTAAGCATGTGTCTCTTTTTCAGAAAATTAGAAGATGGGGAACACACCGCTTTGTGTGTGTTGTGAAAAAAATAATTAAAAATAAATAGAATTTATTAAATTTTTAATATTAACATAATAAAAAAATATTGAGAATTCGATTGTTAAAAATTATAAGATTTAAATTATAAATTTAAATTTTAAAATAATACGATAGATAGATATTATACCGAAAATTGAAAAAAATCCAAAATATATAAAAAATGAAAAGAAAAAACTTTAAGAATATATCGTTGAACTGTGAAGCACGCAATTGAGAGGGAAGTGAGGAAAAGAAAAAGGAAATGTTACTTTTTAAAAGGATTATAAACTTACGTGTGCACTTTTTTGAACCACCAAGATATAAAAAAAAACGTATAATTTTATAATAATAAAAAGAAAAGTTGTTTCTTGAAGGAAGGAAAAAGAAAATGTTTATTTTTAAGAAAAAATTAATATAAAATTATAATATTTAATAATTTAATTGTGAAAAACTCATAAATATTAATATTTAATTTAAATTTTTTTAGATATAAAAATTTTAAAATTAATTCTAAAATTTAAATATTTATATAATACAAATGATAATTTAAAATATCAAATATTTTAATATTAATATTTATATATTTGATATTTAAATAAAAAATAAATTGTTACACAAAATATTAGAATATTAAAAAATAAAATAAAACTATATTCAATAATTTAATTTAAATAAAATTATAAATATTAATATTTAATTTCAAAATCTATAAGAAAAAAGCATTTAAATACTTAAATATTTATTTAATATTAAATATATTAACTTAGAACGATAAAAATATTTATATAATATTAATATTTGTATAATATTTAAAAATAATTTAAGAAAATTTATAAATATTAATATTTAATTTAAAATTTTATAATAACAAAAATACTTAAATAATTAATTTAAATACTTAAATATTTATTTAAAATTAAATATATTAAATTAAAATACTAAAAAATATTTATATAATGTTAATATTTAAAAAGATAAGAAACATGATCACAGGTTTGTGCAGTCACGTGACTTGATGACCACACGTAACCATACAAACCCCTTTTAAGAATTTATTTAGATATATTGATATATAGAAAAAAAAATACAATCAGAGTTCTAAAATAAAAAAAAAAAGGGACAAAAATGAATGAGAAAAAAAAGTGAAAAAAAAAAAGAAAGGACTTGATAAAAAAAAAGAACTTGAATGAAAAAAAAAAAGATCTAAATTGCAAAAACAAAAAACGCGAAATCAATGAAAAAAAAAAGAGAGAAAGTGGGGTCACGTGTGTGGTCGTCACTCACGTGACTCCACAATAACCTTTTAACTTTATATATAGATAAATTAAAATGTTAAAATATATTTATATAATGTTAATATTTAAAAAGGCAATGAGCATGATCACAAGCTAATAAGCGGTCACGTGACTTGACGATCACACGTAACCGTATAATCCCCTTTTAAGAATTTATTTAGATATATAAATATATAGAGAAAAAAATGCAATCAGAGTCCTAAAATTTAAAAAAAAAATAAGGGACAAAAACGAACGAAAAAAAAAAGTGAAAAAAAGAAAGGTCTTGGTCAAAAAAATTGGATAAAAAAAAAGACCCGGATTGAAAATAAACCGAAATCAATGAAAAAAAAATAGACGAAAAAAAAAAGAGAGAGAGAGTGGGGTAATGTGAATTATAGAAAAAAAAAAGTGCAATCGAACTCTTAAAATAAAAAAAGAGACAAAAACGAACGGAAAAAAAAGTGAAAAAAAAGAGAGAAGGAATTGGTAAAAAAAAAAAGAGTTTGGATAAAAAAACCCGAATTGCAAAAAAAAAAAAAAAAAAAAACGAAATCAATGAAAAAAAATAGATGAAAAAAAAATGAGAGAGAGAGAAGCAAAATGAAGGAAAAAAAAAAGCAGATAAAAAAAGAGAGAGAGTGTGGGGTCACATGAGTGGTCGTCACTCACGTGATCCCTCAAACCCCTTTTTGACAAAGTTTGATTTGAAGGGAAATGAATTTTCTATACCATTACATTGTTTGGTACATATGTATATATACAAAATTAATATACATATTTATGGAATACAAAAGAGTCAATTAAATAATAGAAAGGAAAGAGAATCAACTAAAAATGGAAAAGTCAATTAAACAACTAAAAGCCAACTAAAAGGGAAAGGAAATATATTAGATCAAATCTTGTTCCTTTCATTGATGTTGTTTCCTTAAATCTCTTAATACTCCTCCTCAAGCTGGTACATGGAGGTCAGTAATGCCCAGCTTGCTTTGAAGAAACAAAAATTGATTCTTGCTTAATGCTTTGGTGAGAATGTCAGCCGGTTGGTTTGTAGTAGAGATGGCAAGAGGTTGAATGATCCCATCTTCAAACTTTTCACGAACAATATGACAATCAATTTCAAGATGCTTGGTACGCTCATGGAAGATTGGGTTAGCAGCAATATGACGTGCTGCTTGGTTGTCACAATATAGAGAAGTGACAGATGATAAACAAATGCCAAAATCACTTAGTAAAGATTGAAGTTAAATGATTTCCCGTGTAGTGGTAGCCATGGCACGATGTTCGGCCTTAGCCGACGAATGTGATACAGTCTGTTACTTTTTACTTTTCCATGATATTAAACTATGACCAAGGAAGATGCAGTATCCTGTGGTTGACCGACGAGTAGTATCCAGGGGAAGAACATGGATAGTAGTAGTATCAATTGGCACTTGCAATTTGCATGGAAAAATATTTTCATGAAATACGACATCCCTACTCACAAAAATTGTTTGAAATTTAATATAAAAAATCTTAAATCCCTTTTGGCCATATGGGTGACCAAGAAATATACCTGGTAAAGCACGTGAATCAAATTTATGTTTGGAATGATTATTTTGACCAAAAACCAAACAGCCGAAAACACGTAAATGGTGATATGTAGGTATTTTATTAAACAAAAGTCCAAAAGGGGTTTTGCCATGAAGAACAGCTATAGGGGTTCTGTTAATAAGATAAGTTGCAGCAAAAATACATTCACCCCAAAATGTTAAAGGTAAATTAGCTTGGAATCGTAAGGCTCGTGCAACATTTAGTAGATGACGGTGTTTACGTTCAATAACCTTATTTTGTTGGGGTGTGTAAACACAACTATGTTGATGAAGAACACCAAGAGATTTAAAAAATTCATTGATGTCATGATTAAAAAATTCAAGTGCATTGTCACTACGCACTTGACGAATGGAGGCATCAAATTGTGTTTTAACCATAGAAAAGAAATGACGTATATGAGTAAAGGCTTGGGATTTAAAATGTATCAAATATGTCCAGGTAGCGCGTGAAAAATCATCCACTATTATGAGAAAATAACGTGCTCCAGTAATAGTGGGAGTAGAATATGGTCCCCAAATATCAATATGAATTAAATCAAAACAGGATTCAGAAGAAATACAGCCATGTGGAAAAGGAAGTCGTGATTGTTTTGCTAAAGGGCAAATCATACAAGTGCATTTAGATAAAAAATTGATACTGGGATCTAAACGAGAGAATATAGGTGAAATACTTGAACTGAGATGGCCGAGACAACAATGCCATAAGTCTTGTTTGTCCTTTGTAGTAATGGATAACAAAGAGATAGTGTGGTTGAATTTTAAATCAAGGTAGTAAAGACCATCACGTTCTTTGCCCAATCCAATTATCCTCTTCGTTTTCAGGTCCTGAAAAACACAACAGTCTGAGAAAAAAGTGACAGAACAATTAAGAGTTTTTGTGATTTTGCTAACAGATAGGAGATTAAACTTAAAAGAAGGGATATACAAAACATTGTGTAATAAAAAATTTGGTGAAAATTTAATGGAGCCTAAGTGAGTTATTGGAATAATGCTACAATTTGGGAGTTTGACAGGTTGGCTATTATGACAAGAGGCATCATGTAAGGAATTAGATCGTGAGTCATATGATCACTGCATCCAGAGTCAATTACCCAAGTGTCATCATAATGAGAAGAAAAACAAGAAACTATACCTGCCAAGTTAGCTAAAAGATGAGAAGATGTGGCATTATTTGATTGAATTAAGGAGAGGAGTTGTTGTATTTGTTCCTCAGTGAAAGGCAAGCTATGAGAAGAAAATGGGACACTATCCGCAACAGCTGCAATTGGTCGATTGTGAATTGGTGTATAATTTTACTCACGCCGAGATTGATCCTTTTTCGACTGGTTAGATGTAGCAGAACGCATATCAGCTTGTTTCTTGTGGTACCATTTCTCTATATGTCCATCCCTTCTACAATAATTACAGTGTTTATGATGTTTTGATTTATCTTGTCATGGAGAAGAAGAATTTTGTCTTCCATGGTGAGTCATGAACGCAGATTGGTCCGGTACAGGATTGGTCATAAGTATTGATCTTTGTCTTTCTTCTTGCTGCACAAACGCATATGTTTGAGTGATAGATGGAAGAGGATTCATGAGTAAGATTTGACTTCTTACGGATACATATGTATCATTCAAACCCATCAAAAATTGGATAAGACGATCACGTTGCTGGAAAGTTGTGGGTTGTTGAGCAACACCACAAGTACATGTAGTGGATGAGTTGTAAATATTAAGTTCATCCCATAAAGCCTTTAGACCAGTGTAGTAAACAGCGATTGAGTTATTTTGCTAAAGATGATTAACAATGGCTCGCTGGATTTCAAATATTCGTGGGGCATTTTGTTGAGAGAAACGATCTCGAAGGTCATGCCATACATCATGGGTTGTTTCCATGAAGATGACGCTGCTTGCAATTTCTTTACTGACTGGATTGAGAAGCCAAGATAATGTCATACTATTGCAACAACTCCAAAGGGTGAAGATGGGTGAACCTGGTTCTGGCTTCACAATCGACCCATCTAAGAATTCTAATTTGTTCTTTGCCTCAAAAGTCATGGTAATGGCACGACACCAAGTTGGATAGTTATCTCCAATCAATGGTTGGGAAACTAACATGGTACTTGGATTATCTGAATGGTGTAAGAAGTATGGTGAGGTTGAATCTGTTTCAAGAGCCATTGGATTTGACATTATCGAGGAAAAATGAAAAAAAAAAAAACAAACTAGGTTTTACAAGTCGAAAACCTGCTCTGATACCATGACAATGTTTGATTTGTAGGGAAATGAATTTTCCATACCATTACATTGTTTGGTACATATGTATATATACAAAATTAGTATACATATTTATAGAATACAAAAGAGTCAATTAAATAATAGAAAGGAAAGAGAATCAACTAAAAATGGGAAAGTCAATTAGACAACTAAAAGCCAACTAAAAGGGAAATGAAATAATTAGATCAAATATTGATCCTATAATCAAACTTTTCATTGATATTGTTTCCTTAAGTCTCTTAATACTTTTAAGGGGTATACATAGATTATTTAAATATATAGATATATAGAGAAAAAAATACAATCGGAGTCTTAAAATAAAAGAGGGGACAAAAACAAATGGAAAAAAAAAGTAGAAAAAAAGGAAAGGATTTGATAAAAAAGAAGATTTGGATTAAAAAAAAAAGACCCAAATTGAAAAAAAAAACCGAAACAATGACAAAAAAAGTAGACGGAAAAAAATGAGAGAAAGAGTGAGGTCATGTGAGTTATAAGAAAAAAAAAGTGCAATCAAACTCCTAAAATAAAAAATATGACAAAATCAAATGAAAAAAAAAAGTAAAAAAAAAAAAAAAAGAAGTACTTGGTAAAAAAAAGGATTTTGATGGAAAAAAAGACTCAGATTACAAAAAAAAAAGCGAAATCAATGAAGAAAAAAATGAGAGAGAGATGCAAAATGGGAAAAAGAAAAAAGCAGACAAAATGAGAGAGAGAGAGTGTCTGGGGTCAAGTGAGTGGTCGTCACTCATGTGACCTCTCAAGCCTCTTTTTAAGGGGTATACATAGATATCACTCACATGACCCCTCAAGTCTCTTTTAAGGGGTACACAGATAATTTTATAATTGAAAAATATTTTTTTTCCCTTGAGTTTAAGTATCAAAGGTTTTCTTAAAGAACATTGTTCTGATGTTTGGAAGTGTGTAAGATTTTCCTAGAAATTATTAACATTGTTTGGAAAGTTTTTTAATCAACATAAAGAAAATGTTAAAAAGTTATAACAAATAAACCCAAAAGTGTCAAAACCAAAACAGAATACTATTAGTGATTTAATAATAGAATTTCTTCCTTTTTCTTCCCAAACTAGAATAATAATAAACTTTGGATGAATCATAATAAATAACTAATGCAACATAACTCTATTTTCGTTAAGTCCATAAAAAATTGAATTTCATCCTATTTGATATAGTTGTTTATAAAAGAAAAGAGAGTCGAATAAAAAAAATAAAAGGGATCATTATTAAATTTTCTTTGTTACCAATATTTTTAACTATTATTTTCGTTAAGTTTTTTTTTTTTCCCTCCTGCTCAAAAAATAATATGCAAAAACATATTTTGATTTTCCTTTCATTATAAAAGTGTATATAAATATATATATATATATTTATATATATATTCTCTTCAACTTTTAAGAAAACAAAGAAAAATCTCTCTTTAAAAAAAATCAAAAATACCAAAAAGTCAATGGACATGCCTTTTTCCTTCCATGACTTGAGATGGCTATACTAGGGTTTCCTCAAAGCATAGCATGAGGAAACATACTTAAACATTGGGGCAGTCGGTTTGCATCAGGGATGTTTGATTCGTACTAAAGAATTAAAATCGGAATTGTAAATGAAAATTTTAGAAATCTAAATAGAAATCAAAATTTGATCAAAATTTGATATCCCTCTGTCTGTCTAGTTTAAATTTTAAAATAAATATGATTATTATTGTTAATATTTGATTTGTATATTTTTTGAAATAAGAATTATATAATTATCAATTTTATATTTGATAAAAAATATTTGATAAAAATGGATTTTTATGATAAAAATGTTTGATAAATATTTGTTTAAAAAAAATTTTGCCCGTGTGAACAAGCCTCTTTAAAAAAATAATAATTTATACCTTTTTCCCCTCTTCGTCACCAACCGTCTAATCCTAGACTTTTATCATGAGGCATTTGATAGTCAAAACACTCCCAACCCAAATCCCCTTCTCTTCCGGGGAAATCCTTGATTGCCCTAGCTACTTCCCTAGGCGAAGGAGGAGGTGATGCCATCTTGGATGAGGGAAGTGATTAAAAGGACATAATCGAACCAGAGGTCAAGGTGATTGGCCAGGGTTTCGATGCGGTCAAAGGAAGGGACGGACATGATTTGGGAGGGAAGAGGAGTTGGGGGAAGGCGGAAAGATTGGTAAAGTTGTTGGGGTTGGGGGCTTGGAGGCTGTGACGATGCGGTGGTGGAGAGGAGAGAGAGAGGTAGTGGTGGGGTTTAAAGTGCGAGAGAGCATGTCTGTCAAAGATGGAGCGAAGTGAGTGAGTGGGACTGGGAGCGGGTTAAAAGCAACCAATTTTTTTCCCTAGATTTCATCGATAGCTTTCAAGCGAAATCCATCATTTTATTTGGATTTACAAAATCCATATTTCTTAGATTTCATTCTTAAATTTTTATTCTCATTCTATTAACCTAAATAATTTACATAAATTTCAAATTCATTCATAATTCTCATACTCTTTGACCAAATATTATCTAAGCCTACATTGATCTTGCAAATGGGGCTCACTCAACTTTAAAAATAGGCCGAAACCCCTGTCCAACCCCATACCTGATGTATATGGTTACTGGTACCTTCTAACCTTGTATCAGGAAAGTATACACTAAACATTTACAGTAACCGATGGCCAGAAAAATTCTAGCTTATTTTAACCTTGTACCAGCATACACTGTTGTCTCAATTTTATATTTAAATTATTATTATATAATGATATATTAGAAATCTTGCATCATTTTAATTGAATCTAACTTTCTCACCAAACAGTTGACCTAGTGAACAATGGAATTAAATCCGTTAATCAAGTTTTAAACTTAAAATTTGAAAATTAAATAAACTACATTAAGAGAATTTTTTTTAAACTACATCCGACAATATTAAGAATGAATTAATCATAACATTATTTTGAATACGTTTATCAAAAAAAAAAATCTTTCTCTGACGGCCCATTACTTCCACCCGTATAGATTTGACTCAATTTCGCAGTAAACTGTCACTATCCATCCCGAGCTAACATAACGTGATGCTACCATAGTTAGATTACTTGATAACAATTTGAAGACTTGAAACAGGAAGCTCGCTGTCATCAAAAGGGTAATAACAATTCACTATTGGTGACAGGTTCTACAACTACAAAGTTTATGCAACACATAAGCAAAAAGTATTTAAGATAAACTTTGACATTCCTTAACCAACAACACGGTCAATTCCATGATACCCAGTAGCATGCATTAAGAAGGAAAAAAAGTTGAAAATTAAAACAATGGCGAATTCGAAGCCAGAGATCAGCACCATCCTTTTGACTTTAGGCCTCTCTCCAAGGGCTTACAATTTTCATGGGTCATAACTGCCATCCTTAGTTTTTTTCCTCCAAAATTTTCTCTGGAAACCCGGTTGGAGTTTTTGAAGGGGGTGGTTCAGAACATGCTTTCAAGACAGCCTCATTCTGCACAAGAAATGATCTTAGAGTTACAACTTCCTCTAAGATTATGTATACAAGAATGCAAAAGGTTTTTAAGTTTGCACCGAATTAGATAAATATTTCTCTATTCCATATTCTTTATGTTTACAGATGGAAAGGCCAATATTACAAACAGGTAACCACAACCAGTCTCAGGGTTGCTGGTCCAGTTTATAAATGAAACTTCCCCATATTCCACAGAAAAGTCTTCACGCTGGATTTAATACTCCAACATTATAATTCACCACAACTCACACTATCCCTGCAGAGCCTGCGCTTCGTAGAGTTTGCACTATAGAGATTATTTGTATGTCTACTCTGTTTCGCTCTCAATCACCTGTATTTATCTGCTACTATCTGCTTTAAAAATATTCACTAGTACTATCCGGAGCCAATTGTGCACTGTTGCCCTTAATTGTCCAACCACGGAACTGGCAAGTTAACTTAAATATAAACATCTACCAACCACAATATTTTTTATTTATCTTTATAAGCTTTACATCCACTTAGTTACACTTACAACATTATCTGACATTTGAGACAGAGTAAAAGGCAACACTCAAGCTACCCATGTAGATCTTCAATTCTAAGGTAAGTGGATAATGTCGGGCAACGACTATTAATGCAAGGGAACTTCTGGTATTCAGACATGTAATGGTTCAAGAGAAAGAAAATAAACTGAGGATAGAAATGGATTGGCAAACCAGTCATACAGGAGATCACTAAGGTAAATAAACAAGTGTCAAGATTGAAGACCGTAATCTATCTAAGGTGAACAAGAATCACAAGAGAGTTTTAACCTAAAAGCGTGGAGACAAGTGACATGCTCACAAGCTTGAGAATACTCTATTATGCAGCTTACTACTGTATGATGTAGGCATGACAAAATCTATCAACAAATTGGCTGCAAGCAAGGAACCCCAAATTAGGCGACAAAAAGCGGCCCCACAAGTTTGAGAAAACCTGGATGCCCGTATCCTACACTAACATGAAGGTAGGTACTTGCTTGTTTGAACATTCAATATCTGAGTCTCAACATATGCAAGCTTAATCTAATGGATCATTAAATACATAAAATAGTCTAGATAACTCCTCAAGTTGGAAGAAGATGAAGATTTCTGAAGTCAGAATGACTTCAACACCACGCCATACACATCAATATTCAGAAGAAAGAGCAAAAGGAAAATAAAGGGCACAGAGAATACGTTA
Source organism: Dillenia turbinata (assembly GCA_037126225.1). Taxonomy (NCBI): domain Eukaryota; kingdom Viridiplantae; phylum Streptophyta; class Magnoliopsida; order Dilleniales; family Dilleniaceae; genus Dillenia; species Dillenia turbinata. The sequence goes on along the minus strand of JBAMMX010000005.1, from coordinate 22,284,449 downwards.
TCTTCCCCACGTTGACATTAAAAAGTGTATAACTAACACAAGCTTACTTACTGCGGTGGCTCATGAAACCTCGATTACAGACCAAGGTGGCTGAGAGTTAAAATCTCCCCTAAAAACCCTCTTTGAACAATTTAACTGCATAGTGACTTTCATGGCTACGAATTTACTCAAATGGTGATATCAGTACATTTCCGTGTTCCATTTCTTTGAAATTAAGCAACAAAGGCCCATAACTGTAATTATATCCCAAGTGACAACTCAAACATTAGGATGACCTCTGAGCAGCTCCTACATTGACTACCGACTACATATTGTGTTTGGTTTCTGAACTCAGAAAAGTTTCAAAAATTCTGGTCGTTATAACACATTTTTCTAAGATGAAACAAAAATTGCTACATAAGCATAAGATCACTAGAAACTCATTTTGTGGACATAGTTTCACCTTCTCGCTTAGGCTGTTTATACAAATCATCACAAGCATTCTGAGTCCACAAGTTCCATTTCTTGGTCTAATGAAACTTCTACTGATCGATAGTACTATCCTGAGGCCAAAATATCCAACGTACAAATGCTAACCTAGTCAATTAGCCACCTAAAATCCCGACTAAAATCAAATTTTTGGATTCAAATACCAACAAATTACAGATTCGTGATCCCCAATTGATAAGTTCAGGGACAAATAAAGAAACGAAGAGCAACAACCAAAGCATAATTTCAGTATCTCCCAATAAGAGGTGTTTTTGAAAAGAAATTGAATAAAATTCCATCGACCCATCGAGCATATAAACCCTAATAAAACCCTAGAGAGAGAGAGAGAGAGAGACCTGCCAAACCCTTAGAAGACGCTTCTTGGCGTTAGCTTTTCTGGTAGTGGTGAGCTTAATTCTCTTCCAAACCAAACCTCCGGAGTCGTGTTTCTTCACTATCTCCATCATTCTTGTTCCCCAAAATGCACCTCCTGGAGCCATCCTCAGAGAAAGAGAGAGAGAGAGATAGAGTGAGGGTGAAACATCGAGTACGGAGGCCGATGTTACTCGTTTCTATATTTTGGTTCTCTAGGCAAGGAGAATAAAATTAAATTTTTTAAATTTTTAATATAAAAATTTATTATTATAATAATAATAATTTAGATTTTTTAAAAATTAAATTAAACTTATTACTATTAAAAAAAGATAAAATAAGAATAAATTGAAACATTTTATGTAGTTACAAATAGAGGTGGGAGAATTAAAAAAAAAATCATATTTCAAATATCAAATTTCAAAAATCGATAAATCTTACTAAAGGACGAATACAACTCATCACACATATCATAACAAATTGAATTTTTTAAATAGCACCATTAATGAAATATTAATTACGATTTCTTTTTATAGAATTATTATTTTTGCGATGGCAATACCAAATTACATTTGAGTATAACTTTATTTTCTTCTGGTCAATGATAAAATTATATAGATTTCCTTGATCAAGATGTCAAAGATGAAGACCATAATGGGCATAGGCTGCACATAGCCAACGAGTTCTTTGGTAGAGGACAGGTGCTTCGATTAGGGCAGAAGTGGAGCCATGTTTCTAATATCAATACCTAACAGTTGAGCCACAGCCCACAGGGGCTTTGGCTAGGAATTATGTCCGGTACCAAGTGAGATCCGAAGTTAACTAAGGAAACTCTGAGAAATAGGTCGGCTTTAACTAATTTGTTAAATGAAGAAAGAAAATGAATTGTTAAATTTTATTAAGAAGTTTACCTAGAAAATAAGTAAAATTTTTATTAATATACAGTTGACTTAATGAGATGAGTGTTAAATCTTTTAATTAAATTTAAAATTTAAAAATAAAAAATATTATATTAAGAGAGTTATGACTTCTCGAATCGAATTGATTAAAATATAATTTAATATCATTTGCATGCTCCTTTCCCTCCTTCTACCAGTGCTATTTTTTATGATTTCGATCATCATGATTACATATTATCATTGATGCAGTTAAACTTCATGGGTACGCATCATGTTTGTGGGACTATAACAGCAAGAGGAGATATTGCTCTTTTGAATGTAATGGCTATCAACTGGAGGTTAGTTAGGCAGAGACAACTGAATGTAGCCAAATAGTTAGAGTTAGTTGCAGGTTCAATAGCCTCTTGTACCTATAGCTGTAAAAATTGAGAAGCAAGACACGAAATGGAATGCTCTTTCTCTGTTACCTTTCTCTCTTTCTCTCTTACCTTTCTCTCTTCCCTCCTTTCCCTCTCCTCTCAACTAATTCCAACTGAAACTCTCCTCTGGCTACTCTCATTTTCATCTACCTCTGTTCAAACCCTGCAATCCCAACATCCGTCCATTTCTTAGCCTTGTTAAGCTTCCAACAACCTACACTCGAAGTTCTGAACTCCACAACCATACCTCCATATTCGTTATTAACTTGGTCTGTTACAAAATTGGTATCAAAGCAGTCGAATTTTTGTCCTAAATTGGAAGATGGCAGAAGGAACTAGATCTAAAATAGTAGATGATCAATTCAAGAAACAAGATACAAAGATACAAGAAAACTATGAGGCATTGTCCAAGAAAAAAGAGGACCAGTCACACAAGATGGAAGCCTATATGACAACTGTTGATGCTCGATTTGCATCTATACTGAAGTTACTCAATAAAAGAAAAAATGAGGAACCGGACACAGATTGCAGTACTCAATCCCCACTCCTGTCCACTCCTGTTAAAGGGAGAACAAGATTTGAGATGGGGTCTCATCTGGGTAAAAGAGATTCTTTCAATCAAGGGATCTTGCCCAACCCTCCTAAAGTTAAACTGTCATTGTTCACTGGAGATAACGCCGGAATATGGTTGAGAAAATGCAGCAAATTTTTTGCTGTTTATCAAATTCCTAGACACACATGGATAGATACAATTGAGATGTATCTGGAAGGAAAAGCTGAAATCTGGTATTAGGGAATTAAGCTCACCAAACAGACTATGAGTTGTGAAGAATTTTCTCAACTTCTGAAGCAGCATTTTGACTCCAAAGGGATACAAGATAAGGTTAAAGAATTTAACAAACTTCAACAACATGGATCGATGGTAGAATACCAGGCCAAATTTGAAGAATTTTGGTCAATTATGCTTCAAAAGAACCCCCTGTTGACAGAATCCTATTTCATATCTAGTTTTATTAGTAGAGTTGAAGAGGTGATCAAGCCCATGTTGAGGATGCTGAGGCCAACTACTCTATTTTAGGCTTTTGAAATAGCTACTCTTCAGGAACAATCATTAGAGTTGGTTAAAAACAAAAGATTGGGATACAATAGGAATTTGGATCCTGGAGTGATGCAAAATGGTCTCAAGAATCAAGGAAGAACCAACCTGCATAAGAATTCTATACAGAAAGAAGAAGGATGGTCAAAAGGGGTTGATCTGGAGAGTATAACACAAAGGATTTCAGATCAGGAGATGCAATTCAGAAGAATTAACAACTTATGTTTCAAATGTAGAGAAAAATACACTCTAGGCCACCAATGTAAGTTCAAGCACCTCAACTTGATAATTGCAGTAGAGGAAGAAAGTAGTTCTGAAAGTACTGAAACGAATGAGGAATTATCAGAAGAGGTTATTGAGGTTCCTTTATGTGCTTTATCGAATTCACTAGAAATGAAGACTATCATCTTGCAAAGAACCTTGAAAGGGATAAAGATCTCAATACTAGCTGACACAAGGAGCTCCCACAGCTTTATAAGTCAAGTATGGGTAGAGAAACTTCAATTGTAATCAGAGTTGGCTGAACCCTTACATGCTCTACTTGCAGATGGCAGTCAAATTAGTAGTTATACTATGGTCAGAGGGGTTAAATGGAATATCCAAGGTTATGAATTTTCTTTTGATCTCAGGGTAATTAACTTGGCAAAATTGGGTATTATTTTAGGTGTGAATTGGATGTACAATTTCAGTCCTATCATATTTGATTTCAAACAATTACAAGTCAAGCTTGTAGATGGAGAACATGAAATGGCTTTGATAGGCATGGTGGAGGATCCTAAAATGAAATTGATAAGGGGAAAGAGTACCAGAAAGTTCAGAGAGCAGCAGCTGAGGAGTTGTGCTACTTTATCCACAGCTGCACAAGGTCAGAACCAGCTACTTCAAGGGTCAATCTCTGTATTACTTCAGCAATTCGAGGATATGTTTACCACCCCAGATTCATTACCACCTGAAAGAACTCATGATCATTCTATCACTCTCAAACTAGAAGCTCAACCTTTTAAGCTAAGCCCTTACAGGTACCCCCATTCACAGAAGGAATGAATTGAAAGGCATGTATAAGAGATGATGAATAATGGGATCATCTAACACAACAATAGTCCCTTTGCCACTCCAGTGCTGTTGGTGAAGAAGAAAGACAACACTTGGAGGTTTTGTGTAGATTATTGACAGCTTAACAACCTGACCATCAAAGACAGGTATCCAATTCCTAACATTGATAAATTGTTAGATGAATTACATGACTCAAAGTAGTTCTCTAAGCTAGACTTAAGGGCTGGTTACCATCAAATTAGGGTCAAACCTAAAGACACAGAAAAGACAACCTTCCAAACTCATCATGGCCATTTTAAATTCTTGGTCATGTCTTTTGGTCTCACAAATGCACCAGCTACATTTCAGTCCTTAATGAATCACATATTCCAGCCCTTCCTTAGGAAGTTTGTGTTGGTCTTTTTTTATGACATCTTAATCTATAGCCCAGATGTACCAACCTACCTTCAGAACCTCAAAGATGTTCTTTTAACCCTCAAACGAAACCATTTGTTTTCTAAACAATCCAAATGTACATTTGCCCAATCTCAAGTTAAATATTTAGGCCATGTAATTTCATATTCAGGAGTGAAAATGGACCCTAAGAAGACTGAATGTATAATATCCTAGCCTACACCTACATCTGTTAAAGACCTCAGGAGTTTTTTAGGGATGGCAGGATACTATAAAAGGTTTGTAAGGAATTATGGGCTCATAACCAAACCATTGACTAACCTGCTCAAGAAGAATAGTTTTTCTTGGAATGAAGCTGCTATTGGAGCTTTCCAACAACTCAAAATTGCTCTGAGTACTGCCCCTGTGATGAGACTACCTGATTTTACAAAACATTTTGTGATTGAAATTGATGCAAGCTCGAAAGGATGGGGAGTTGTCCTAATACAGGAAGGTCAACCTATAGCTTATCTAAGTAAAGCTTTAGGACTCAGGAGTCAAGGCCTATCCACGTATGAAAAAGAACTGATGGCAGTGACAAAATGGAGGCACTACCTTGTGGGTTATAACTTCATCATCAGGACAGATCACCAAAGTCTGAAGTATCTGTTAAAACAAAAGTTAACCCATAGTTTACAGCACAAATGGCTTATAAAACTATTGGGATTAGATTATGAAATTCAGTATAAGAAGGGGGCAGAAAATAAAGTGGTAGATGCTCTGTTCAGAAGGGAAGCTGATATAAAGGAAGGTAAGGTTGGGGTGATTAAGGCAATATCAATGATACAACCAATATGGACAAGGGAAATCATTCAGAGCTATGAGAGTGATGAGGAATGCCAACAACTCATAGTCCAGTTGACCATAGACTCTCAAGATAAGAATGGTTTTCAGTATAAAGATGGCATATTGAAGTTCAACAAGAGAATTTATGTGGGAGATGGAAACCAGTTGAGGACCAGAATAATGCAACAAATGTATAATTCAGCTTTGGGTGGTCATTCAAGACAGCACTGCACATTACAAAGGATCAGAACCATCTTCTACTGGTCTTCGATGAAAGCTGCAGTGACTCAATATGTAAGAGAATGCGATATTTGTCAGAAAAATAAACATGAAAACAGCCCCTACCCAGGACTATTACAACCCTTACCAATTTCTACCCAAGCATGGTCTCAAATTAGTATAGATTTCATAGAAGAGCTGCCGGAAACCAATGGCTATGACACCATTTTAGCGATGATTAACAGACTGACCAAGTTCAGCCATTTTATTGCATTGCAGCATCCTTATTCTGCTTTCAAGATAGCTCAGTTGTTTGTTGACCATGTATTTAAGGTACATGGCCTTCCTGAATCATTGTAACAAATAGGGATAGGGTGTTTACCAATCTTTTTCGGCAAGAGTTGTTCAAGATAATAGGCACTCAACTGAACCTTAGTAGTGCATATTATCCACAATTAGATGGTCAGAGTGAAAGACTCAATATGTGGAGTGTTATTCGAGATATATGACTTCGATAGGCCAGGTTTATGGACACATTGGCTTAGTCTTGTAGAATGGTGGTACAACACCAATTTTCACTCCAACATACAAATGTCACCCTTTAAAGCCTTGTATGGATATAAGCCCAAAGTCATTCCTATATGGCCATACTTGGATACTGTCAATCCTTCAGTAGAAGACTTTGTCAGAAATAGGCAATCTATGCTGCAGATCCTTCAAGATCACTTGGCTCGAGCTCAAAACAGGATGAAGGTAAATGCTGATAAACACAGGTCTGAAAGGGAGCTTCAGGTAGGAGACCTTGTTTATCTTAAACTTCAGCCTTATCGCTAGTAATCAGTAGAACTTAGAAAGCAACTAAAGCTGTCCTCTAAATTCTATGGACCTTACCTGATAATTGCTAAAGTTGGAAAGGTAGCATATAAATTATAGCTACCTTAGGGTTCTAAAATCCATCTGGCGTTCCATGTTTCCCTACTTAAAAAGAAGATAGGACCAAGTCAAGTGGTAATGCCTCAGTTGCCTTTAATTGGGACGGACAAGCAAGTTTTGGTTGAACTAGAAAATGTACTGAAGAGAAGAGTGATTATGAGAAATGGTGAACCAGTCACACAATGGTTGATCAGTTGAATTAACCTTAGTCCTAAAGAAGCCACCTGGGAAGATTTGAGTTTCATCAGAGCGTAGTTTCTCAACTTAAATCCTTGAGGACAAGGACAAATTTAAAGGGGAAGGGAATTGTAACAACCAGAGGAGATATTACTCTTCTGAATGTAACGGCTATCAGCTAGAGTTTAGTTAGGTAGAGACAACTGAATATAGTCAAGTAGTTAGAGTTAGTTGTAGGTCCAATAGTCTCTTGTACATATAGCTGTAAAAATTGAGAAGCAAGACAGGAAATAGAATGTTTTTTCTCTGTTACTTTTCTCTCTTTCACTCTTACCTTTCTCTCTTCCCTTCTTTTCCTCTCCTCTCAACTAATTCCAACTAAAATACTCCTCTGACTTTTCTCATTTTCATCTACCTCTGTTCAAACCCTGCAATCCCAACATCCATCCATTTCTTAGCCTTGTTAAGCTTCCAACAACCTGCACTCAAAGTTCTAAACTCCACAACCAAACCTCCATATTCCTTATTAACTTGGTCTGCTACAGGGACCTATACACTTATTGCCCACCTTCAAACCCTGAGATAAACCCCTTCAAATTTTTCATATTAAATTTAAAAAATTTTATAATATAAAAATCTTAATTGATATTTATATATACAAAACTTTTTAATTTTAAAACTCTTATTTTAATTTAGAAGTTTTCTTACTTTGAAGTTTTATAATTTTCTTATTTTGAAAACTTTTCCAATTACGTATCAAAATTGTTAACAACTTTAATCAATTTATTGATATTTTACTGAAATTACTCAAAAAAGAAAGTTTTTAATTTCATGTTTTTAGGAGGATGCTGGGAATGCTTAATATCAGTGTTTTGAAATTCAAACTGGAATACAAACCGATCGCATCTAATGATTAATGGGTCACTGGGTTAAACCGGTCAGATCGGACAAAAAATCCAGATGACATCATTAAATTATTAATAAATATAAATTATAATATTCCCAAACAACACCAACCTATGGCTTAGTGGTGAAAATTAAATATTTTTTTCTCCTAATGGTCTTAGGTTTGAGCACCAGTGATTACATTTTTATCACAAATATTTTGTGCTTAAAAAAACCCAGGTTAGACCGGACCGATTCAATCCAATTCCATCAGTCCAACTTGGGTTTTGATTGAGTTTGACCAAGTTATTCAAAATCCCATTTTGTGAAGAAACCCATACCAACTGATCCGGTTTCCGGTTGTCCGGTTTGATCCAGGTTTTAAAACATTGCTTAGTATTGATGAGTGAATAGCATTAGCAAACCAGCCATGTTGTGATTTCATGTAATTGTTTACGTGTCATCTAATTAAGGGAAATTTATATAAACTTTTCCATTGATGAAAAACAGTGTTTTTAAAATTGAACCAAATTGATCGATTTGACCGATTCGATTATAATTCGGTTTGGTTTTCAATATTAAGTCGGATGAAATCAAATCCAATTAAAATCATTTAAAATCGGTCAAAACTAGTAAAATCGGACCAGTTCAACTGGTTTTTCATTGTTAAAGCCGATGAAATCAAATTCGGTCAAAACCGTTTAAAACCGGTCAAAACTGGTAAACCGGTCAAAACTGGTAAAATCGAACGATCCAACTGGTTTTTCATTACAGGAAGAGATTTTTCATATATTATTGATGGAACAAATTCATTTTTCTCAAAGATATAAGGATTTTTTTATTCTAAAATATATAATATACAAATTATATATATGATATCATAGTGATATCATCATTCGTAAAACGGTTCGATCAGTCCGACCAATAAACCAATTAACTGATAGGTTGATCGAATTGTTTACTGATTCACTTTTAAAAACACAATTGAAAAGGGAGAATCAGAAGAAGAGAGTCCAAAGGGAGAATTGGAAGAAAAGAGTCTTCAAAGACATGGTTCAAGGAGCATTGAAAATTCTTCTTGCTTCATGTCAAAAAAGGAGAGAGTTTTTTTTTAAAAAGAAGGGAATATGTTTCATAACTTAGTATATTCTTTCACCCATTTCATTAATGTCAAAAGGGGAAAATTTTTCAAAACTAAAACATGGTTTTTTTGTGTTTTGAAATCCGAACTGAAATATGAACCAGTCACACCAAGAGGTCAATGAGTCACTGAGTCAAATCGGTTGAAACAGATATAAAAATTAGATGACGACATCATGATGTCATGAATAAATTTAAATTATAATATATTAATAATTTAAAAAATTTATATATTTAATCATAAATATTTACCCAAATCATACTCAAAATATATAATATTAATGAGACACAAAATGACGTCATGTTTATCGAGTCTCATGAGGTTCCGTTCATGTTGTTTGGAGTTAATCCAGAATGAAATCTATTGCGATATAATGTTTATCAATAAATTTTGAAATAAAATCTTAAAATAAGTGGTAATTTTACATTTAAGTTATTTTAAATTATATTTTATTATGATAGTGAAATTAATTTGATGATTAGCATATACCGGTTTTTAATTTTTGGGGTTAATTATAGCGAAAACCATATACATCCCCTGTGGTGAAAAAATACACATTTATACTCCAAAGATTTTTAAAAAATGTGGCAAGATGACGAAAAAATTAGTAATTAATAGAGATTTAATGGGATTATGTAAAATTTCGATTATACCCCTCTATAAGGTAATACTTTTCCGAAACCCTAAAACACTTTTTGTTTTTTCCATTGTAGAGAGAGAGAGGGAGAGGGAGAGAGAAAGATGACCGGCGATCGAATATTTTGATTGACAGGATTTTTCACTTGAGTGGGGTTTGAGGTCTAACATTTTTAGAGTATGAAAGCAAGATTGAAGGTTTGATCTGGTTAGTATTTGTGGTCTTTAATAATTTTTTTTATTGGGTATAAAACACATTTTAAAATTTTGATATTTTCTAAATTTGAACTTTTAGTGACTAGAAATAGAATTTTGAAATAATTTCAATGAATGGGAAAGGATCGAAAGGATTGCAAAGACGAGATCGAAGACACTATTTGGTAAGTAAATCTATGGTTTTGATATGTTTCTAAATTTGAATGTTATTTCTACATTTTTTGTTTTTCATATAAAGCACATAGAAGGCCCTGATGGGAAGGGTTAATTTCAACGAGAATTAGAGGAGGGAATTTTTTTTAATTTGAATGTTATTTCATTTATTGTAAAGCATATTTAAGGTTTTGATGAGTTATTAATTTGAATTTAGAAAAATATTTGAACTACACATGCTGCATGATGGTGTCGGCTTGTTATCATATGTAGGACTATAGTGTATTGATTTATTTGTAGATCATATTTGTTTATCTCAATCACATGGGATATTTGTTTATCATATTTTAGATGTAATGTATTGATTTATAAAAAAAGTTTTTATTTTGTCTGCTAGTGTTGTAATATTTGCATATATTTTTATTTTTTTCTTTGTCTTTATATAGATTTTGTTATAGAAAAAAGAGTAAAAGACTACCTCTTAAAACTAAGTTTGAAATGGTAGATCTAAAGTTTTATTATGGAGGGAGATTCTTATAGGAATCAAACCTATTATACCCCATAAAGTACATAAAAGAAAGATTTGTAGTATTTAATAAGTATTCTAGAAATAAATTAAATAGGAGGGAGTTAGGTATCACGTATAATTCTTTCAATATTAAGAATGGAAGCGAATTTAAATTGTACTTTAAACTTCTAACATATGACAAAGATGTGGATGTAATTGAGATAAATAGTAAGGAAGACAACAAGTCTATGCTAGAAGCACATGAAGATGAGATTGAAATTAACTTATATATAGAAAAAGAGATAAAAAGCAAGCAAGTTGTGTCGGATGAAGATAATGCTGGTCAAAGGGATAATGCTTGTAAGTCTAGTGCAAATAGTCAAAGTGGTCCAAAGCAAAGAAAATATAGGAAGACCATTGGGATAAAATTAATTAAAAAAATAAACTGTCAATAGAATACCCTTAGAAATTGATAATGATGATGATGACGATTCAGAAGATTATAACAAAGTAAAGTGACTGAAAGAAGGGATGGAGGTGAGGAAAATGAAAACATCTTTGGTGGTTTAGGAAATAAGGAATCGGATGTTAATGAGGCAACCCATGTAGATGAAGGAATTCAATCACAAGGAGAGGTGGGGATTGATGGCTTAGATGAAGTCTAGAACGAAACTGAAGATCTAGATGATGAAGCATTGCTAGATAAATTCACAGTTGAGGATGAAGAAGGGTCTGTATATGGATCAAATCACCCAAACTTTGATCCTAAATTTGAATTCAAGAAAGCAAACTTTGAACTCAAAGTAGGGTAGAAGTTTATAACTAAAAAAGTCTTTAGGAAAGCTTTAGTTGAATGGTATGTCCGAGAAGAGTACACATTCAAATATCTTAAGTATGACTCAAATAGAATCACTGTAACATATAGGAAGAGTTGTTCTTGGAGGCTGTATACGAGTCAAATTTAAAAGGAAAATATATTTTAAATCAAGACATTGAAAGAGATTCATGAATGTGGAAGAGAATATAAAATTGGACATGTAAATACAAGATATCTAAATAAGAATTTCAATGTTATATTAAAGATGATCCAAACTGCACTCTTAAAGGATTGCAAAACACTGTTAAGCGAGAACTCATGGTAGATATAAGTCTGAGGCCAGTTTATAGAATGAAAAAATATGCATTGGAGGACATCCATGGTGCTGATACTGATCAATATTACAAGATTAGATACTATGCCCAACAGGTATTACATGATATGCCTGAGAGTCATGTTATAATTAAAGTTGAAAAATATAATGAAAATGATTTACCTACATTTCAAAAGATATTTTGGATACCCACATTTCAAAAGATGTTTTGGAGTTTGGATGCAATGAGAAGGGAATTTCTTGAAGCATGTAAGCTAATTGTTAGATGAATGTTTCTTGAAGGGTCCATTTGGTGGTCGATTAGTAATAGCAATGGGAATGGATGGTAATGAGAATATGTTTCCAATTGCATTGACTAAGGTAGAGGCCAAGAGATTTGAAAATTAGCACCGGCTCCTAGTCGAGTTAAAGATTGTTCTTGGTGTTGGCAATGATTCTCCTTGGACATTGATTTTTGATAGGCAAAAAGGGTTGAAGTCACTTGAAAAAGTGTTTCCACATTGTGAGCATCGAGTATGTGTGAGATATGTATATCAGAATTTCAAAGAAAAGTTCAAGAGAAATGAGTTAAGAGATTTTTTTTGACAACAGTATCAGCAAGAAATATAAGGGACTTTGAAAGAATTTTGGCTAATTTGGATAGAGTTGAAAATAAAAATACAGCAAATTGTCTGAAAAAAAGTACCCCCCACCTGTGGTCAAGAGCACACTTTGATAAATCGTATAAGAATGATGTACTAGTGAACAACATGAATGAAAGTTTTAACAATTACATACTTAAGGTAAGGTCAATGGCCATTGTGGAAATATTTCAGTGGATTAGAAAGAGAGTTATGCAGAGAATACAAATTAAAAGATCAAGCATGCAGAATTAGGTGGAAAATATTTGTCCAAATATTCAGCAAAAAGTGAAAAAAAAAATATGATATTTAATAGATTATGCATTGCAACCTGATCAGGTAACCATGAGTATGAGGTAGATTGTGCAATAAGGACATTTATAGTTGATTTTGGGACTAGGACCTATACTTGTGGCATATACCAGTTGACTAGAATTCCATGCCCTCATTTATTAGCAGCCATTCATAGTGTATTCACAGTGTCAAGAAAGTTGTTGAATCATTTGTTCATTCATGTTATAGTAAAAAAATATACTTAAGGGCTTATAATTACAATATTGTTGTCATGATTTCTATGTATTATTGAGATAATTATAAAGGGTTAGAACAAATGAATTCTCCTTTAATTAGAAAGCAACCAGGGAGGCCTACGAAACTAAGGAGAAAATGTGCTGATGAGCCTGCTATCTCAACCACATCCACCAGAAAGGTCTAATAGTGCACTGCAAGAGGTGTTTGCAGGCAGATCATAATTTCAGGACATGCCAGAATCCTATTCACCCTGACAGCAAATTCAACAAGATTAACATTTCTCTTTCAATTATAATTCAATCAATTTATTTGAATATTTTTTCATGATGTTGATATTAATTGTTTTATTCGTTTAGACATCAACAAGGTCCACTATTTCTCAGCAAGGTAAGAGTAGCTTCAATGATGGGGATAGAGTTGAATATGCATCAAGAACCCCTGTTTCATAAGAAACTGTTAATGATCCTAAACCATCCAGAAGATTGCTCAGGAGCACAAGAATTAGAAAAGCACCATATAGATCCCCTGAATTCATAGATTTAATGGGTTAGTTTGATATGCTGGATTTGTATTTACTTGAAACAATTTGTAACAACTTGTATTTGGAACAAGCAAATCAATCAGAAAGAAACGACCGTTGTGTTCATACCACTTTTGAAATTTAGTTTTTGACAATTTCAGGTCTACAAGTTTAATTAGCATATTGACCTGGATTCAAAATTCTATGCTGTGAATTCATTTGGTCAGGTTAACATGGTAGTGTTACAAGTCGACCAGTTTGATTTGTTGACCAATTCGTGTTGATGGGTGGACCAATTTTATTTATCAATCAAATTAAACAGTATTGTGTTGACTTTTTATTCTTTTTTGTAAACATGGGTTGTCAACATAACTAAAGACTTTGGTCAACAAGGTTTTATTCCATATTAAAATTGGTGGACAAGACCTTTTGCAATTTGTCAACATATAAAGATGGGTCGATATATTTCGACATAAAGGTCGACCTATCTAAGAACTCAGGTTGAAATAACTAAGAAATTAGATCAATAAGATTCAATTTAAAACAAAATTGGTGGACCTAACATTTTAAATTGGTTGGCGTGTTTAAGTTGTCAACGTAATTGAAATGCATGTCGTTGTGTGACTTGTAAGGAAAAAATAAAACAAGTCAACAAGTTATCGACCATGTCAACCATTTTTTATTTTTTTTGCTAAATGCTTGTTAACATGTGTAATAATGAGTCGACATGAGGATGAAATTGGTTGACATAGGAACTTAAATTGGTTGACATGCGGAGGATAGGTTGACATGGATAAAATTGGTGGACCTATGGTCTAAAATTAGTGGACATGCTATTATTTGGGTTGACGAATTTTAGAGAGTGAATTGACAAACTATTATTTGGGTTGACAAGGGATGGCTAAGTCTTCTTTGGGTAGACACATTATCAGGTACAAGTGGGGGGGGCATTTGGAACAAATTGTCAATATGAACAAATTGTATTTGATTCGGATTGGGTGCTTAGACTGTTGATATGGAATGTGAAGTTGGACAAAACTTCCAATTGTTATATTTTAGGGTAGAATGATATGAAATTGGTATATTTTTAGGTGTAATGATACTTCTCTTCCTCCTATTAGGGCAATATCAATGAAAGATATGGGAATCAACATTTCAAAATTAAGGCAGTATCAATAATTGGTACATTTTCAAATTTGGGCAGTACCAACATTTCAACATTTCAAAATTGGTACATTTTTAGATAGAATTCGTATTGGGGATAATTTTGGGATTTAATTTTGCGTGTTGACCAATTGATAGAAGTAACTATGCGTGCATCACAATTTCCCTAACGACCGTTCAGTTCCATCCTCTTGCCACACTTTTTAAAACCATAAGGGTATAAATATGTATTTTTTTACTATAGGAGAAGTATGTAATTTTCAGACAAACCATATAAGAAAAACTGTAATTAACCCTAATTTTTGATTACTTAAGAAAAGATAATTATTTGCAAAAATATAAGTTAACATTAAATTAATATTCTCTTCTAAAAAATTAATATTTTTCTTTTATCTATTTAATTTTGTATCTCTTAAAATTATTAATTTTTTTACACACCCTTTTATATACTTTTATATTTATCAATTTAAATTCTACATGGTTGTAACGTGAAATTTGAAATTAGTTTTTTTATACGGTAAATGTAATTTCAACTTTAACTTTAATTAATATATTTTACAAATGTCCCCTAATTTTACATAGGAAAAAAAATCCCAATTTTGGCAGGATGAAAATTAATTTAATCACCACAATTAATGACGTAATTATGCTGCATGCAAAACATGTTTAATTGATGTACATAGATTCGGGCAAAAGAAATAATCTAAAATAAAAGAGAAAAAAAATGAAAAACATCAATCAATTCAAGAGTGAAAGCATTGGATTTTTGCTTTGAGATTTGGTGAAAGAAGCACCAGAGCCAATAAGAGAAAGATCAAAGGAAAATTGACAACACATACAGATATCGACTCATATGGATCATATCCTCGATAAAAGGGCGTCTGGGTCTGGTCAGCCAATCAATCTGCACGAACGCACTGCGAACAAACAAATGCCCAGTGCCAGAGCATTTGTTAGTGGACCCTAAAGGAAAGAAAAAAGAAAAATAAAAAAATGGCCGATTTAATCCGATTCCGACCCCAATTTTGATTGATTTTGATTAATTTTTTTTTTTCAAAATTTGATTATGTTATGAAACTGCGACCGATTATTTATTCAATTTTCAATCGAACTGATCGAGCCGATTTAATTTTCAAAATATTGATTTTAATTTTCAAAATATTGATTTTTTTTATCAACCATATACTTCGATTGAATTGATATTGCTGATGGTAGAATATATGATATTATATTTGGATTATCTTTATATTGTGTGTGAATTAACATTTGTAGCCTCAATATTTACCGAGATCCAAAATATTATTATATTTTACAAGAATGAGATAAGCAATAAGAAACACTAATTCAGACAGTAGTTTAATTCGAACGGTAAGTTACTATTAGTTGTAAAATTCATAAAGAACTCCTGCTCAACACCAAGAATGAGATTTAAGCTCGAAGACTATTTAATTCGAAATTCAATAAGAAATGGTAATTCGAGCAGTAAGTCATGCTAGTTTAGACCGTAAAAATCATTATTCATGGAAAAAATTTTCCTAATATAGGTCAAAATCAGGTTCATAAATAATTTAGTATAGATACTGTATCTATCTTGCAAAATTTTTCTTGCTTTGACTTTTGCAATTTAATCTTTTATTTTAGTTATTCAAAAATTTGAATTTAAAATTTTTAAATTAAAAAAATGAATTATGATTATTAAACTAACTTTTGCAATTCAACCTTGTAAATATTAAGGTGAGTGTTTCATTAATGAACACTTGCAAGAGGCTGCTTGTCATCGTGATAGGCAAGGGCACGTTTAATAGACTACCAGTCATTTTTTTATTAAAATTATTAGTAAATCTACTCTTAAGATTGTCACTTGATAAGAAATGAATTAATGTTAAAGTGGTGTTAATATGATGGAAAATGTATTTTACCTGTTAATTATACGTTTGAATTTGAGTTTTTATGGGAATAAAAAAATTACTCTTAGAAAATATCCTTCTTAACGGGCCCGATAGTATGTCAATCCAAATTAGTTAAGACGAAATTTCAAATACTAAATAGTAATATACCAAAAAATAAGAAAGGGCATACTCCGAGGTTCGATGGAAACCTTATAAATCCTTATGATTGCTTATTAGTATTGTTTTCTTACATGCAAATTTAATTTTATCAATCTCAAAATAAAAGCCCAAGAATAACTAATTCACCATCCCTCTTGGTTATTGCAACAGTGTTAACAAAAAATTCAAGGGGATAAATTACTTTTAGAATTATAATTTTTGAGATTATATATTAATTTTTTCTTGAAATTTTAGGGAGATGCAATAAAATTTTAAAGGTGCATAATAATAATTTTAAGAAAGGCAAATAATATTTAAAATTACAATTCTTTTTTTACAAAAATATATGAAATTTTGTAGTCCATATAGTGGCCTAAAATTACAACTCTCCGGCTACTTGCCTGTAGTTCTTTGTAGAAAGGCTTTTATTCTCTTGTAAGATTCACAGAAATAGATATGACAAAATGAAGGTGGGCACAAAATGATATGTAAAAATAATATTTTATAAAAATACGAAAACGAAAATGTAGATAAATATGTAAATATAAAAAATATAAAAAATTTTATGTAAATATTAATTATTTTTAAAAAATAATAGAATATCTATCATTTATAATAAAATCTAAAATGATTAAATAAATAAATAATTTATTAAATATGAAAAATGTGAAAATATAGAAAATATAAGAAATTTTATATAAATATTTATTAATTTAGTATATTCAAATGTTTCAAAAATGGAAAAGTATTAACATTGATAAATTTCCATTGCTCCTAGTTAAGGTTTTGGGGTATCTTGTTAAGGGTCTTTTTTTTCATCAGCTGAAAATTCAAATTTTATCTGATTAATCTGATCTGTGCGTTGTGGGGCTTATTAAAAAATTAATTTTTTTAAATTTCATTTCTTCATTTCCATAATTCAAATCTAAGACATATTATTATAGGAATATAATATCCTACCATTGCAACCATATGAGTTTAGGCTTATTGAGGGCCTTCTGTGCTTCCTAGTTGGGTAGACTAGGGATGTAAGTAAGTCAAACTACTCACTCACGAGTAGGTTGAGTTTGACTCGCGACATACTTGAATTCTGCTTGATTTAATCGAGATTTAGCCAATTTTAAGCTGAATTTGAGTATATTAATGAAAGCATCGAGTCGAGTTCGAATATTAAAATACTCGATTCGAAGTGTTCGCAAGCCTAATCGAGACTAATCAAGTTTTATATATTATATTATATTTTATTAGATGATAGCTAATCGAGTTTAATCGAGCCTGATCGAGTCGAGTCCAAGTATTGCAAAATTCCTTTCGAGTCGAGTTCGAGTTTGAAAAATCAGGCTCGATCGAGTTTAAGTCGAATATCCAGGAGGACAATTTTTAATCGAGTCGAGTTCGAGTAAACTCGAGTATCGACTCGATTCGGCTTGATTACACCCCTAGAGTAGGCCACGGGTCTTTGCCTCTATTCGCTTTCGGATTTGCCCATTCTCAGAGGATAAGGGAAAAAAAATGTAGAAGCAATGATGGAATATCTAATAATTAAATTGTAGTATATAAGATTTACAAGTTTAACATTTGCAAAATTAATCATACAAAATTGTAACAAACAACTAAATAATCATAACCATAATCATATCATAATAAATTTTGTCTATGCATATAATCCACACGAGCAAATCATGTGCCAATAAGGTGCTCAAAACTCATGATCAAGAATACAATACATGCGAATAGATAGAGCAAGCCAAGATGGAGATGGCTCAAACTTTTAGCTTGTTCAATAAGTTGAGTAAATCAAGATTAATTAATAAATGAATCAAAATATTATATTCAATTTCAATAAGGTAGCTAATTATACTATAAAGATATTTTTTTCTATAATTATTTAAATTTGAAATTATTCTTTAGAAAAAAAGTTTTCGGTATACAAAATTAGTCCTGTTCCTATACCTAAATTATCAACTACAACATAGAATCTAAAAAAAGTAAGTATAAATATAGCTTCCATCACCCTTTGGACCCAACAATATGGCACCCTTTGGACCCAACAATAAAGCAAGGACGATGCCCTGTCCAAAATGCTCCCAACAGCTTGCTAAGCTTTACTCATCCACAGCTAGCATGGTCCAGCCCCTTTTTAGAGAGATTTAAAGTCTCCCAACCCACAAATTAATTTTTGTTAAAGAAATCAACTTTGAATCTTCAATGAAAACGTAAAGAGTTCACTTGCTTTGGTACCTTTACGTTTTCATTTGTGTCGGTCATCTGATTTGCCATGCACGCTTCTACCGTCCAAGAGACCATTCATTGTCAAATTTTCATACTATTAAAGATGGACATATCCCTCGAAGAATAGTGTAGATGATGTTCTTGTAAGAATACTTGAGTAGTAAAAAACACATACTTAAATGTTTTTTTCGAAATCTAATATTCAAATTTTTATAATTTTTATGATTTCTGTATAATAAAAAAGTGATTTTAAATTAAAAAAATGAGATATGTAAATAAAGTTAATCCTTATTCCATGGTTCAATAAAAGAGAGGGAGGGGATGCATTAACATCAAAACTTAATTCTAGCAGCTACTAGCCTTCCAAAATTGTACCTTGTGATTGAAGGGTCTTGATGGGAGGGTTTATTTAATGATTAGCCATTTTTATGTCTCAATTTCTTCCTATTTTCATTTCAAGTCATACTCGTAAGTCACGACCCACCATGCTTCTTCACCATCCCAAAAAAAAAAAATATCGGGCCTTACCTTGCATAAATTAGGATTGAACATTAGGACTCAGATATAGATATGGTTTTAATTAAATAATTTCGACTTTAGGTAATTTTAAAATTATTTTTAATCAATAAATTGATCAATCAAATCGTTCGAATTAACAGACATTCGGTTTAGTAAGTAAAGATATTAACTTCCTTAATTAAGTTTTGAATTCAAAACTAAGAAATGAAATGGATTTTATTAGAAGAATTCTTCCAAAATTGGAATCAAAATATTCAGAGCAAATTAATTAAAATATAAGTTCAGATATTGGCCGGTTATTTTTAAAAAAAAATGTGGGTTTGTACCATATGTTCGATGGTATCCCTTTGACCATATATAATTTGCATATGACCACAAAATTAGGATTAATTAATTTCTTAACTACATAATTAGGATATAACCCGTTTTTCTTCATGCACAGAAGTTCCATATCCACTGTATTACACATTTGAGCTCCAGAGTACATTTAATAGAAATGGAGTCAAGCCACATTTCCACATTTATTATCCATGGAAGAAAAATCTTCAAATGAACAACCTTTTATATTTCACTTCCTGTTCATAATTTTTTTCTTTTGAATTAATTGAGAATTCATAAAATTAGAGTTACAAAATAAAAGATAATTTTCTTTTATATAATCACTAAATTAACAAAATTATTATTAAAATGTAAATATACTCCTTTCATTAGCTTGTGCATTTGTAATACACTTTATATAGAGTTCTTGCAGGATATCCAAGTGGTAAAGAATTGTTATTCAAGTATTTTTCTCAAAATTTAGTATTTAAACTTTCATAAACATGTATATATTTCGTAATTTTTGTAGCCCCTATATATATATAAAAAAAAAAAAACCAATTTATATACATAAAAATTGCTTTGCCTCCTTAAATTCTTCTTATATACATTCAATGAATGAATGTTGTTTACCTTTTTAGAAATATTCAAATAACTAGTTATTTGTTAGGAGTACCTACATTATTTAATTTGATCATCAAAACTATGTAGTGGCCATTCTCTTTTGCCGTTTTATCTGAGATTAACTTAACAATCTATATTTGTTCCCCAAACATTTTTAGTGTTGCCCATAAAAGAATTGTGATTAATACATTTTTCCTGATTTAATTGATATTATTAAGTTACTAATATCCTTGTAGGAACACTCGAGTGGTAAAAATCTATTGTTGAAGTGTTTTTCCGTATTCAAACCCTCATGAATATATATATTTTCATGATTTTCACGATTACTATAAATTATTGATTAGATTCGAATCAATACTAACTCTACTTTATCTAATAGTTGTGTATCAAATGCTATGTTCATTATATCACATGCCAATAAATAAAATTAGTTAAGTAAAAATTTGATGTTATAAAATTTTAATTGTTTAAAAGGAATACATGAAAAGAAATCAGTATAATCAAAACAAGAAAAGGATTTTGCAATATCACAAGCCAATAAATGTAGTGCTTAACAAATAAATTTTCAACCCACGTAATAACCCAAAATCAAATGCCAACAAATATGTTAAAAAAAAAAAAATTGCCCCATTTAATTCTCATATTTACGAGAGTTAAAAAAATTCTTGCCATGGCACAACTTCGGTGCTTATATATTTATCAAATGATTTAATTTATTATTAGAATTGAAATATTATATTAATATTTAGTTAGTTTACTGAACACTAATACCCTTAAAAAAGTTATAGGGGTTTGAGTTTTATGTATAACGAAAATAGACGTCAGGAAAGTTTTATATCTTAAAGGGTCAATCTAATTCGAACCAAATTTAATAAATCCAATATAATTTATGAATATCGGTAATTTATATAAAAAAGAGATATACATTAGATCAAAGGTGTTGATAATTAAAGTAATTAAACTTAATGTTGGGCAATAATAAAGTTAAAATATTCTATAGATTATGATACCTTGATTTTAGTTTTTAACAAAGGGTTCAGTCTTTTTCTTTTGATATTATTAGTATAATTATTTATGTTAAGAGTTCGGATCGGAAAAATTCATCAAATCCGTCATTATAATTCACCATGATAGGTTAAATGTCGAACATTATTCATAAGATATTTATTTTATAAATTTTCTAAATATGTTCAAATTTATAAATGTAGAATATTTTGAGGCTGCCAAAATATTTTTTTTTGGGGGAAAGTATGTGTATTAAAAGAGACTAGTTATTGCCCTCTATAATGTAACACGTGAGTTACTTATAAGATGTGAATTATATTTTTTAATCGTACAAATATTTATCAGATTTTTAATTAACTTAATATCTAGATAAAATTATTGTCAAAACTAGTGAAAAATACGATGCATATCAACGACATGAACAAAAAAAGTCTAATAATTGGAATTCTAAAAAAATCAACAAATGAGATAAAAAAGATAATAAGTAGAGTAAAAAGATAATAGAAATAAATGGATGATCATCCGTGATGACAAAAGAAGAAAGAAAAACCTATGTAAAAAAAAAAAAAAAACAAAGGACTCAAGAGGGAAAAAATGTCAAAAACAAAAAGAGCAAGAATCTGAATAAAAAAAAAACTATGGTTAAAAATAAAGAGACAACCAACTGTGAAGCCAAGAGCTAAAAAATGAGAAAAAACCTATATCTAAAAAAACAAACGGTTTAAGGGGAAAAAATTTTGGGTCCAAAAATAAAAAAATAACAAGGATCTAAATGAAAAAGTTAAAAAAATATGGTTTAAAAATAAATGAATAATTATCTGTGATACCAAAAAAATGAAAAGAGAAACACCCATGTCCGAAAAAGACGAAAGATTTAAGAGGAAAAAAAAAGATGGGTTAAAAAATAAAAAGAATAAGAATCTGAATAGAAAAAATAAAAAACTACAGTTTAAAAATAAATAAACAACCATATGTAAGGTCAAAAAGGGGAAAAACTTATGTTTTTAAAAGAAGAAGGATTTAAGCGCACAAAAAAAGATAAAAAAAATGCAAGGATTTGCATAAAAAGAAAAAAAAAATTGTAGTCTCAAAAAGATAAAAGGATTTAAGTAAAAAAAGGAGGTTAAAAAAGTGCAATGATTTGAATGGATAAAAAAAAATGTGGTCACGGGTCAAAAAAGTGCAGTCATGGATCAAAACAGGTACAAGGATCTAAATGAAAAAATAAAGTGTACTCCTAAAATGACGAAAGATCTAAATGAAAAAAAAAAAAGGTAAAAAAAGTATAAGGATTTGAATGAAAAAAACATAATGGCGTTCTAAAAATATGGGACAACCATCGAGTAACGTTCAAAAAGAAATACACAGTAAGCAACCTCAAAAGACAAAGGACTTAAGCACAAAAAATTGGTAAAAAAAAAGCATAATGGTTTAAATGGAAAAAAAAATTATGATCCCAAAAAGATGAAGAAGCTAGGGAGTGCAAGAATTTTAATAAAATGTCTGGTCACAGGTCAAAAAGAGTTTACATGAATAAAAAAAATAAAGTGTAATTTCAAAAAGACGATGGACCTAAGTGAAAAAAGAGTAAAAAGGTGCGAGGATTTGAATAAAAAACATATAGTGGGTCCCAAAATATAGGTTGACTATCGAGGGACGTCTAAAAAGAAATACGCAGTAAATGCCTTTAACACTTTATCTAAATATAAAAGAAAAAACGGCTTAGAAGTGATCATCCCATGTTTTTTTAGGTCGAAGTTTTTTTCATTTGGATTCTTTTTTTATTCAAGTCATTTTTCTTTTTTTATCTATTTTTTCATTTGGGTCCTTTTTTTAATTTTTTTACTCAATTTTGTTTTTTACTTAGATTTTTCGTTTTTTAGGGACATGAGTTTTTCTCCTTTTATTTTTTGGGCACCGTATTCTTTTTATCTAATTTTGTTTTTCACTTAGATCCTTTATTTTTTGGACATGGTTTTTTTTTTTCTTTTTTTTTGGCTTCACTTGCTAGCCACAGTCCTCTGTTTTTTTCATTCGGCTCCTTTTTTTTCCATTCAAGTTATTTCTTTTTTTTTAATCCTTTTTTCATTCAGTTCTTTCATCTTTTTATTTTTTTTATCCAATTTTTTTTCGCTTGGGTTCTTCATTTTTTTTGGATATAGATTTTTTTTCTTTTATTTTTGCCTCACTTGCTCACCATAGTTTTTTATTTTTTTGATCATGTTATTCCTTTTTTTTTTACCATTTTTTCTAAGTATAAAATAAAAAACGTCTTAGATGTGGTTGTCCCATATTTGACTCCAGTGTTTTTGAGTTATTTTTTCATTCAACTCTTTACTCTTCTTTTGATCCATTTTTTCATTCAAGTTTTTCTTTTTATTTTTTACCCGATTTTGTTTTTCTCTTGGATTGTTCATTTTTCTGGACATGAGTTTTTTTCCTTTTATTTTTTTGGCCCTACTTGCTAACCATTATTTTTTAAAAAATTTTCTCGTTCATGCCCTTTCTTTTTTTTGATTTTTTTTTTCTATTCAAATTCTTTATCTTTTTATTTTTTTTACTCAATTTTTTTTCACTTAGATCTTTCGGTTTTTTCGATATAGTTTTTTTCCCTTTTGTTTTTTTTTTCTCACTTGTCCATGACGTGCTCAGATGGTCATCTATTTATTTTTAGACCATAATTTTTTATATTTTTTTCATTCAAGTCTTTTCTCTTTTTTTACTCATTTTTTAATTCAAACTTCTTCTTTTTATTATTATTTTTTTACCATTTTCCCTTAAAACTTTCGTTTTTTTGATATAGGTTTTTTTTTTTGCCCTACTTGTCTATTTAGGTCATTTCTCTTTTTTTACCCAATTTTCTTTTTTTTTTTCATTTGAGTTATTCGTCTTTTTTGGACATAAATTTTTTCCCTTTTGTTCTTTTTGACCTTACGGATTGTCATCTTTTTAATTTTATACTATATATATTTTTTTTTTCATTTAGATCCCTATTATTTTTTGACCATTTTTTCCTCTTAAATCTTTTGTATTTCTTTACATAAATTTTTCTATTTTTGTTTTTTTGGTTCCATGTATCATTATACCTTAGTTTCTATTTTCTTTTTACTCCATTTATTATTTTTTTACCTTTTTGTTGGCGTTTTCTAGAACTCTAGTGGATAGTTTTTTATTTTTTCCTATCACTAGTATACATCATATTTTTTATTAATTTAAATAATAATTTAGTTTAAATATTGAGTTAATTATAAATTTAACAAATGTTTATACAATAAAAAAATACAATCCACATCTTGTGAGTATTCCGTGCTAACTCTAAATATAAAATAAAAAAGTTAATGGGTGTGATCGTTCTCTCATATAATCAAAATGTGATTTCTTTTTGAACATGTTAAAAAGTTATCTAAATTTATATTAGTCCCTCCTTAATACTTATTCGTTATTTTTATCTGTTATTTTATTTTTAAGATTTAAGATATTTTTTTAAAACTCTAAATTTAAGTATGTTTAAATAATATAAGTTTTAAAAATATGGTTGGTATAAACTATTTTGATTTTAAATTTTAAAAATATTTAAATTTATTAAATAACATTTTAAAATTATCAAAATAATTTAATATAATTGAAGCTTAATAATTTGAATCGTATAAAGCTAATAAATTATGATGCGTACGGTTTGTCTGCCTTCCGCTGGTATATGAAGGAAATACACTGAACGGTGCAGGTGCAGCTGCAGGTATTGCCAACAAACTTCATTTTCAGTGCAACAGTGGTGGGGTCACCAACAAAAATTTCCAGATATAATAAAGCCGACGTGGCACATCTATGAACTGGGATCATGACCAAACTTAAAACTCACCTGCTATTCCCAGATATTTACTTGCCAAACCAAACCACTTTTCTCATTATGGTACCACGTCAGCATCCCCCGAGCCTAACTCCGAACCTGAACACAAACCCGTCTCTGTCACGAGTCTATTTACTCCAAGCCTAGTCTCTTTCCGTAACAAAACCATTCCGTAATTTACGAGACTCGCTGTCTCACCCCTATTGATTCTTTCATATATTTCTCACCTCTCTCTCTCTCTCTCTCTCTCTCTGTGCAAGCTGTACCAGTTCAGTCTCTGATAGCGGTTTTCAATTTCCGGGATTTCGAATAAGCGATATCTTCGCTCTCAATTCCGACTCTTTAGATAAAGCTGTTGAAAATTTGCTTCCCAGGTATTTACTAGTTCAGATCACGATCTTTGAGGTTTCTTGCGATTTCTCTTTTATTTATTTTTTTTTTTCAGTTGATTCTTCTGATGATATATTCTCATCTTTTGTTTGACTTGATAGGGTTTCACCAAGTGTTGCAGAAAATCTTCGTCTTGCAATGTACAGTTTTGCTCTCTCTTCTGAATTCTGAACTTTTTTCGCTTCAATCTATGATTATGATAGTGATGGTTTTAAATTTTTTTTTTTTGGGGTCATGATTTGAAGTTGATGAGGTTTTTAATTTTAGATCATTGGTATTTCTTTAAGAAAATTTGTGAAAGAGTGATATAGATTGTGCGTGGCTTGGGGGGTTTTGTTTAATTTTTTTGGTTTACTTTGCTTATTAATCTTTAGAGCAAATGAGGGTTGAATTAGGGTTTGAGTTTTGGAGAACTTGCATTCGGGGAAAGTTGAATTGGTATTGCAACTGTTTGATCTTTTCCGATTGTTTAGTTGGTGTATATGTTTTGTTGAGATTTATTCTTTTTAGTTCAGTGAATTGGTAAAAAGGGTTTTTTTTTTTGGATTTTTTTATCAATATCTACGATCTCTTAATGAATTGACAATTGAATTGCAGAGTGGAAATTGTGGTTAGAAGCATTCAGTATCTGAAGGCAAATCATGGCACAGAGCAATTGGGAAGCTGATAAGATGTATGCAATTTATTTATCTTATTTTCGTATTTACTATGTTAACTTCCTTAAATATCATGTGAATTTTTTAGGAAAAAATTTTGAAAACGTATGTATTTTGCCTCTATTTACACTTCACGTGCTGTCTTTTTTGAACTCGACACTTCAATAACTTTATTTTGTAATTAGTTTACTGTTAGCTAATCGTTTGAATAAGTTTATAGACAGTTAATCGTGTAATTTCAATTTTTGCTTAACAAAATCTTAGACACCGTAAATTTGGTATGCTAATTGTAATTTATGAAAACATGGTATTGCAAAGTGTAAATAGAGGGAAAATACGATACCTTTTTATTTTTGTTGTAGTTTATCCTTGTTCTTAAATGTTGAAAGTATTAATCCTTTCTTTTTTCCTTAATTCTTCTCATAGGCTTGATGTTTATATTCACGATTATCTGTTGAAAAGAAAATTACATGCTTCTGCTAAAGCTTTTATGACGGAAGGAAAGGTGGCTACAGATCCAGTAGGTAATGTTGTTTGTGAACCCTTGGCAGAATTCCAGTTGAAAATTTGGGTTTGGTATAGGCACGTTGATTGTGTCGTGAGCTATTTCTTGAATTTATGCAAGTTTTATCTAATTGTGCAGCCATTGATGCACCCGGAGGATTTCTTTTCGAATGGTGGTCTGTATTCTGGGATATCTTTATCGCAAGGACGAATGAGAAACATTCTGAGGCGGCTGCAGCTTATATAGAGGTGCTAGTTTTGAATCTCTTGACTTGCTTAAAACTGTTGATAAACTTGTTTGTAGAGAAATGAAGAAGGATTCTTTCTCTAGGATTGTGTTTGTTTTCAAGGAGAAATATGGGAAAAGAAGGAAAGTGGGAAGGAAAGATCTTTTTCTTTGTTTAGGTGGTTCCTTCCTTCCTACCTTTTATTCTAAAATGGAAATTTCTGTGTTTGCCTCCTTTTGACACTCACTTATCTCATATTTGTTAAAATCCTTCCTTAGTTATTCAACAATTATTATTGGGTTCGCAATTTGTTTCATGCAAACCAAAGTGTGGTACCATTGTGCTCCGAATCACTAAAATGGGTGATCCAAACATGATATAGGTTCAAAGCAAATGGCAAAATGCAAACCACATAAGTGGAAAGGATTTCTTTAAAATCCAAAATGCAATTATGATGTTTGATGCTTGTTTTTCGTTTGGTTATTTGTTGAGTATTGGTTTGAATTTATTTTACATATACTTCTAAGTCAAAAAGGACATGTAAAGACATACATAGTATTTAATTGAGAGCAAACTACGACTAGCAATAGTAATTTAAGCATCAAACTCTGCCTATCTCCTGCATATTGTGTATCAGGGGAAGGTAATCTATAACTTTCTTGTATCCTTACCATAAAGAATCTCGACTAGGTAACACTGTAACAAACAATGGATGGAAAAAAATAAATAAATTCTTTTCCTTACCCTCTTCCTTCCCCCGGCCCCTTCTTCTCTCTCCATTTTCCATTCGTAATACTAAACAAAGCATAAATCTTTATTTTCCTTCTTGCTTTTTGTCTTGAGAATTTATGAACTAATAATCAGGCACAACAAATGAAAGCAAGGGAACAACAGCAGCAGCAGCAGCAACAGCAGCAGCAGCAGCAGCAGCAACAACAACTACAGATGCAACAATTGCAACTCCTGCAGCATCGCAATGCTCAGTTGCAAAGAAGGGATCCTAGTCATCCTTCTCTTAATGGTTCCATTAATGCCATAAAATCTGAAGGGGTGATGGGGCAGCCATCAGCAAGTGTACTGGCCATGAAAATGTATGAGGAGCGCATGAAACACCCTCACTCAATGGATTCAGAGGCATCTCCTGCACTAATTGATGCTAGTAGAATGGCGCTTCTTAAGTCGGCCACCAATCAAGGGTAATTGCATTTGAATGATCCTTAAGCTTTTATTATTTTGTTTATGTATTTGAGGGAGGATTCTTTTATTTGTTTGTTGTTTCTCTATCTTTTCTTTGATCCAGCCAGTTGGGACAAGGTAGTTCTGCGGGCATGTCGGCGGCTCTGCAGCAAATTCAGGTATGAACCAAACATCTTCAGGATTCTGGTTCGGAATTCGTATTTGTTCATTTTCTTTTGTTGTATTCATGTTTAATCTGTGTCTGACTCCTTGATATTTAGGACATCAAGGGTGAAGTGAGTTTGGGTGCAACTCAAAAATCATTGCCTGTGGATCCTTCAATATATGGACAAGCAATTTTGCAGTCAAAGTCTGGACTTGGCGGCGCAGGTGGTAATTTGTGATCCCTAGAAGTAGCCTCACATGAACAAAAGTGATCGCACATTGGTCTTTTTGTAATTGCTGTTGTGTATGTGTATCAAGCATCTAACCTGCACTTAGCATTTTTCCTCTTCTTGGTGTTGATAATTATTTCATTAGACATGGAATTAACAGGATGAGTAATTTGTGATGTGAATATCACAGAATATCTGATTTATTTCCTTTGGTTTATTAGGATTGAATCAAGGTGTAACTGGTCTTCCATTAAAGGGTTGGCCACTAACTGTAAGTTGTGCTGGGCCTGGAAATTTTTCTGGATCAATGTTAATTGAAGACACGAGTATCTGACAGTGTGATTAAATGTTGCCAAATTTCACAGGGAATTGATCAACTTCGATCAAATTTAGGTGTACAAGTACAAAAGCATAATTTACAGACACCAAATCAACTTCTTTTAACATCACAACAACAGCAGGTTTTAGCACAAGCGCAAGCACAAAACACCCTGGGAAATTCACCGAATTATGGTGATACGGATACCCGAAGATTTTCTGGATTACCTAGGGGTAATTTTAATGCCAAAGATGGGCAATCTATGAGAAATGATGGGTCAATATGTTCACCTGTACGATCAAGTTCCCCAAAGGTTTGGAATGCATCATAATACTGTTTAAATAATTTGTTATATATGAGGTTCATGTACATATTAAAAGCCATGATGCTGTGACATTTTTGGATTGAGCCTGGTTTCCGTGTTAGATGCGTTTTTGTGCATGACACAAACTACCATTGTAATTCACAATAATGAGAAATTTTGTATAACATTTATGTCGTGTCGTGCTGTGTGTCATGCCCCTTGTGCTTGCTTCATGGATTAAAAGTTCTCTCTAATTGAAGTTGTGTGTCAAATAGATGAAAATGGGTCAGATGCAGCAGTCTTCCTCTCAGCAGCAGGACCAGTTGCAGCAGGTTGTTCATATGCATTTATGATTTTCTGGTCTATGCATAAGGTTCTTTTTTAAAGGGTTATATTTCCATTATTTGCATTTGCTATGGAAGAATATGTGGTCCTGATCCAGATAATTATGCATAGATTTTATCTATGTGGTTCATATGAAAGTTCCAGCTAATGCGTATCTGGAATTGTCATGTGCAGAATAACAGAAAAAGGAAACAACATTCGTCTTCTGGACCAGCCAACAGTACTGGCACTGGAAATACTGTAGGCCCTTCACCTAATTCTCCACCTTCTACACACACTCCTGGTGATGGAATAACTACAGCAAGTAGTCTGCAGCATGTTAACAGTGGGCCAAATACCTTGATGATATATGGAGCAGAAGGGGCCGGTGGCCTTCAGTCATCTTCAAATCAACTGGTATGATGCTTTTCATGTGAGTGCTAGAGAGGAAAAGTTGGCATCTAAGTGAATTTCGTAAAGCTTTATCATTTGATGCATTGCTTCTGAATAAAAAAGGGGAAAAAAATCTGTTTTTTTGATAATGTAATCTATATTTTGATTTGAGAGCAACGAGAGACCTCTTCAGTTTTCTTGACTTTTGGCTTGGAAGTATTATTTTCTAGGGCTTCTTCTTAGGTTTTTGAATTGATCTTGGTGTTTCTCATTTTCTAGATTCTCTATTGGTCTTTATGGTTGAACTTTGGGCATGCTTTCTTAGAAAAAAACATTGAGGGGAAAAAGAAACTGTTAAAGGTGATTAGTTAATAGCGTAATTAGTGATTTACTCTCTCCATTCCTTTTTATCCGTCATTTTCTAAAAGTTGTTATTTTCCAAATTATCTGCCACTTTGAGAAGATTAAGGAAGTATTAATTTATTTTTTTCCAACTTTCACTTTTCCTTTATTATATCTCCACTAAACCCAATTATTGTATTTATTAATCAACATCTATAAATCTCATCTTTATCACCTATAGTAGTGGAACTAAAATAGAATTGATGTCCAATGGGAAATTGTGGAGAGA
The DNA here is from genome assembly GCA_037126225.1 of Dillenia turbinata. Lineage (NCBI taxonomy): Eukaryota > Viridiplantae > Streptophyta > Magnoliopsida > Dilleniales > Dilleniaceae > Dillenia > Dillenia turbinata. The sequence goes on along the minus strand of JBAMMX010000005.1, from coordinate 22,254,158 downwards.
ATATATTGAGTGCGAGAAACGGTAATTTAGTAAAATTAAACTGTTTTATTGTATAATTGAGGTCATTTAATTGCTTTCTTAATTCCTGTGCAAAAACCATAAACAATAGATAATAAGGAATGGAGGCAGTATATACCATGGATGGATATTCTTGGGACCTTCATTTTTCAAGAATCATCACAATAAGGAAACACAAGAATCAAGATCTGACTTCTTTGATTTCTATACTGCAAGGTGTTTATCCATCTTTATCCAAGAGGATTCATAAAATTTTCTTTTAAATCCTCAAGTTAAATTAATTTCCAATAAAAAAAATGTGGGGATTAGTGAATTTGACCCAAAATAAACTTCTAAATCCTCTTTATCTACTCCCTAATTTTCACCACAGTTTTTATCTTCCTCAATTTTTTTTTTATTTTGAATTTAACAAAACAGTTTAACCCTTACCATGATGATTCTTGAACTTTTAATGCTTGTAGAAAATTGGTGTACTCTAAAACCATGTTGAAGAACTTTAGAATAAACTTAGGAAACATTTACTGAATTGCTAATGAGCTCTGATTCCATGTTGAAACTTAAGGAGGAAAAGAAATTATTATTGACTCAATTGGCTTTAGCAGTTACACTATAAAATGGTTTCTTGAGAGAATACATAGTGAAAGGTGGTTTGGGAGGCTAGCACTCAGCACACATATTTATACTACAAAAAGTACAACAATTTCCTATTATCATTAATTCCTAACTATATGATGATTTTCATATATCTGAAAGACTATTTATTTCCTCCTATTTCCAATTGACCCTATTAATTATTTATTGTTATGTTGAATTTTATTAACTCTATTATTTCCAACAAGAACAGTCTCAAAAATAAAATTGTAAGAATGCCAAGGAAAATCATTGCAAAGGAATCTTTCCAATCCAAGTACCTCCCTGAAATTAGGAGGGTTATAATTCCTACAAAAGATAAAAGCAGGAGGATGAATTACTCTTGCACCATTCTTGATATCCCACTAATTGTAATTCAGGTCATTTTGCTTCTTGTCATTTTATCATATATAAACGAAATCTTCGAAACCACTGGCCTGCAAGAGCAATTTTTTTTGACTACCAAGTTACCAAGAGCCAAACTCCCTAACCATTTTGGGTTTGAAACATTTTTCCAGTTTCCCATGTGATCCTTCCTTATCTAGGTCACATTTGGATGGAAGGAAATCTTCCATCATCTTATCAATCCTATATGTGAACTGGAATTTAAACATGGACATAAGTTTACAAGAATGCTTGAGAGGCGAGCTTAAATTTGTGTAATATTCATTCTTAAGAAAGGATGGCTAGTCAACCAACCAATCTCTTACCAACCTTAGTCAGTATTCGACCCCAAAAAGAAACATTCCTTGGATTACCTACCAAGGGCACTCTTAGACGAGTAATGGGTCAATCCTTCTTCTCACATCAAAGCTGGAGAGGGAAAATCATCGGATGGTTTTTGCTTTCCTTCTCTAGACGTGAGAAATAAATTTGCTATATTTCTTATTTAGACGTCCCTTTAGGTGGTAATGTGAGATCATTGTCTTTTTGGGGGGTCATATGTTGTAGATGCCTAAGAGAAAGGGCATTTATAAGGGTCCTTTCTTATCTCTAAAGTGGTCTGATCACCATCATACATGCTGGTCTATCTAGTTTCCTTCTATTCCATGTCTTTGTTTAGGATACTAATTGCTGTGGCTGAGCTAGAAATCGACTGTAGAGATTCCCCTGGAACTCGTGTTGTGGCATATGGTGATTAAAAGCATTATCTGTCTTGAGTAGGAATGCATTAAATGCCTATTTTATGCCTGTGTCTTCCCTTGCTAATTTCTATATCATCTTATATATTTCTTTGGTAAATCACATTACTGGGCAAAGGTTAATGTAGTTTAACCGAGTAGAGGTAATCTAGATGAGGAGTTAGCAAACAGAAGTCAAGCCTATTGATGCCTACTCATGGCCCATTGTGCCATGCCCTTGCCTTCATTTTCTGGTTATGCTCAGGCCTCTACATTTGTACATATACAAACATCTATGAAATTTCACAAGCCTTGAATCTTGAAGATGCGAGGCAGGACTGTTCTTGGGCACTAAGAATAAATCAAGCTAATGTAGTCTAAAAGGAAAGAATACAAGGATCACCATAAGAATGGGAGCACAAATCTTCCAGTTGGTTGAAATGTAAAGAAGAGAGATTAGCGAGAACAACAAGAAGAGGCTAAATTTCTCCAGATTTATCTTACAAAAGCCATATTCATCAAGTCCAAAATTCCTGTTTTAAACCTAATAATACCTATAGAATCATTTTTTTCCCAGAAAAAAATGAATATAGTTTAAATTGCCTCTTTAACCACCTTAAAATCGTAAAGGCACCCAAAGAAAAAACCTCCATGCTAAGGCAGGTTCTTTCTTGGAATTTTTGGTTTTTTAAAAATCCGAGGTGAGAATACCTCATATATCACCTTTTTGCTTGGCTGGCTGGATTCAAGTGGCCCTCTTCTTTAGATGAGAAAGATTTGATGTCTAGATCATTCTTACCTCTTTCCTATGAGTCTCTTTTTTTTCTCATCTCGGTCTAATACCAGGTAAAAGCTTATTTGTTCTCTTCAAATTGTTTGACTACCCTTATTTAGAAAGAGAGAGTCCCTTGTTAGGTAAAAAGCTTTCGTGTGGCCCATAGCTCTCAAATGATTAATTCTAGTGGTATGAAGGAGAGACTTTTTTTAATTACGAACATTGGTGTTTAGTGTGATTGTAGTTTTGAAGATGGGGATTGTTTATTCTTGTATTGCCCCTTTTTTTGGAACATATGAAACTGACGCCTCACCCTTTATTAGGAGTATGATAGTTAGAGGAGTGACTGAGTTTAGGAGCTTGGCAAGAACACCGATGTCAAGTTTTTGTTGAGAAATGCTTGGTTGTCTATTGGTGTTTGTTCCTGCGTGACTTTCTTTTTCCTTTTTTTTTTTTTTTTTGTTTTTTGTTTGTTTGTCTTGGGTGGCTTCTTTGTATTGCTTTACCATGGGGGCTTGTAAAAGGACTTGGTACTGAAGATATGAATAGGGACCTAGAGGACATGTTCTTTTTTCTTTTCTGTTTATATTTTCCACTATTTGTAAGCTCGTTGGATAATGCTGGGATGTTTGGATGAATGCTGAATTTTTTTTCAGTTGTCATAAGACAATATTTTGCCTACTACATTAAATGTTTCTACAAGGGAGTTGCTTACGTATTTTAATGGACTGATTTTTGTGATGATATTTTTCCTCCCATTTTCACTACTCGAAGAGTAGAAGTTATTTGCTGTGCTGATAGGCTTTTCAACTGGTTGGCTTAACCTAGCTTTTCTGTTTTGAGTATGATACTCCATCCCAGTGTGTTTTATTCTCAAAGAATCACTGGTGGAGTTTTAGTTGGAGATGGCATCAGAAATCCCTTGTCCTTGTCAGTCATGTATAATTAGCTCATACTAGAGTATCACTGGCTGTTGGTCTTTCAAGCTGACACCATAAGCAGCGATAAAAATTTTCTATCCTGTAGATCTGCATTGGTGATTAAATTGTTCTGTTTTTGCCCTTTTGGTTTTGATGGAGCATTGAGTGGCCATTACTTTGTTTATGGGCTTGACATTTTTAGACTCAGGCTATAAGCCAACATAATGACAATTCTTAATGTGATATCTGCCTGCAGGAGGACCTGGAACATTTTGGAGATGTTGGTTCTTTGGATGATAATGTAGAATCATACTTGTTGCATGATGGAGGAGATGGAAGAGATTTATATGGGACATCAAAACCTAGTCCCGCTGATCATAAACCAGAATCTTCCAAGGGTAATTGATATCATATTTGGCTCTGCAAACTAGAATGAATTTTCAAGATTTACTAAATCATTATCACCCTTTTGGTTTCAGATTTTAGCTTCGGGGAAGTTGGTTGTATACGAACAAGAAACAGCAAAGTTACCTGCTGCCATTTTTCTTCAGATGGGAAGTTGCTTGCTAGTGCAGGACATGACAATAAGGTAGGATGTATGCTTTGCATGATCTTGATACTAGCTTGAGAAATAGATATGTTGTGCAGGCATCACGTGTTTTCGTTCAGTCCACTTATCAAACAAGCTAGTTTGAATTTGTAATTAATAGTTCTGTTGGACACTTGTATATTAGCATATTTATAGCTGTTATTGGGATGCTAATCCATCAGGGTTCGTGAACTGATCGTCAGATATTTTTTTAGGAGACAACTTCCTTACTATTTTCAAGGAAACAAATTCATAAAGAAAAAATGTGCATTTTTCATAAAGCCAATTCAATTCTTTACCCTGACACTTGCCCCTCTGTTCTAGGTTGTTATTTGGAACATGAATACCTTGCAAACAGAGAGCACTCCAGAGGACCACAAGCACATAATTACAGATGTCCGTTTTAGGCCAAATTCCACACAGTTGGCGACAGCTTCATATGATTGTTCTGTAAGACTATGGGATGCGGCCAAGGTAATAATCTTTTGTTCCAACAAATAATACCTCGCTCACATTTCTTTTATTTTTGTGTGTTAGATATATTTGGATAAAGTCCTGTATGAGATGCCTTCCTATTATGGCATTCTGAGATATGTGTGCACTGCAATATGTGCATTGTAATTATGCTGCATTTTTTAATCATTTAGGTTATTGTTGCAGCCAGGCTATTGCTTGCAAGCTTCTTCTGGGAATTCACTTGTTATGTCTCTAGATTTTCACCCCAAGAAGACCGATATCTTCTGTTTTTGCGATAGCAATAATGAAATTCGTTATTACAGTATCAATCCATTCACCTGCACTCGTGTATCCAAGGTTGGGCCACTATTTCTTTCATTTCTGCTCCTATATCTGTGATCGATAGCACTGTTCATAATGTTGATTCTTGATTTTATTGTTTGATGAAGGGTGGTACTGCACAAGTTAGATTTCAACCCAGAATAGGACAGCTTTTGGCGGCAGCATCTGATAAGGTGGTTTCTATCTTTGATGTTGAAACTGACAGGCAAACACTCACATTCCAGGTATATCACATGATTTTGTTGTAATCAAGTAATTTGAGGATGTAGTTGATTTATCAATGCACTAGTTATTATATTACCATGTCGGCTGTCTGTTAGATGGAGTTTCAGTCTTATTTGTGTGATGCAAATTAAGTTATTTTTATCTTTTCCAATTCTTTTCCAGGGTCACACTGAAATGGTAAACTATATCTCCTGGGATATAAATGGCGATTATTTGGCATCTCTTAGTCAAGACTGTGTGAAGGTCTGGTCATTGGCCTCCGGAGAATGTATCCATGAGCTCAGCGCTACCGGAGACCAGTTCCATTCTTGTGTTTTCCACCCAACCTACTCGAGTCTTTTGGTGATTGGCGGAAATACGGTAATTTTTCATTTTTCTCTTTGCTCTTATAATTCAAATCTAGGCATTGTGGAATCTCAAAACAGTTGTGATATAGATTTGCATCTAGAGAGGGTCTGTAACAAAGCTGTGACATTTTGCTGAAGGTTTGCTGTTGCCGCCCTCAAATCACCAGTAAAATGTCAATGATTGCATCCAGAAAGAAAGCTGTTTGTAACTTATAATAAAGTAAAAAGTGATAACTAGCAATTATTTGCCTTGCATAATTGACTAAAACAACAATGATCAGATCCTTAATCCCAACAATTGGGGTCGGCTTTGGAGTGGGTGTATATGTATAGTTTTCCCCTTGCATTTTTGCAAAGAAATTGTTTTTACGCCTCGTACCTGTGATCTCGAGGTCACCAAAAGAGCAACTCAATCGTTGCGCCAAGGTTCGTCCAAGAAAAGGATTTCTTGTTGAAGTAAGAATGTTGTAACCCAAAAACACCAGTCTTGTGCTATAACCTGTTCCAATCTTTTAAAAGCCATAGAACAAAAATTGTTGCCTTCTCAGTCCTGCCTTCTCTTTTTTCTGTGAACCACAAGCTCCACAAACACTTAGCAACAAAACTGAAGATACTGTTAGCCCACTCAACATATTTTTGCATCATGATGATCTCATTGCAATGTAACGTTGTGGGTGGAACCGTTTTGATGATTTGCTAAATTTGGGCATTTTATCGTACATTGCAGTCTCTGGAGCTATGGAACATGACTGAAAATAAGAGCATGACAGTTCCAGCGCATGAGAACATAATATCAGCTTTGGCGGTGTCGCCCGTCGCGAGAATGGTTGCCTCAGCAAGTCATGACTGCTCTGTTAAGATATGGAAATGAAGTCTGGGATTCTCTATTGCTTACCTATTTGCCAATGGACCTGTCATGGTTTATTTTGACTCACAGTAAACCAAGGATGATTAGGAATGGGAATGTCTCGGCAAGTTATCATGTCTTTGACAAGCCTTTTATGTTTAGTGCAATAAAGTATGATATGGTCCCCTAATTCGTGTAATAATTATTATATAGGCGACGCCTTTTTTTGTTAGTGACCAGGGAAATTGATAAGTGTATGGTGCAATATTGCTTCGGTGGGAATGTTTTAAGAACTATGGATCGGCAATGGTCGGAAAGGTTTAATAGCATGTCTTATTCTATTCTTGTATAAAAGATTGTGCATCCTTATTTGTGCTCGAATCAGCATCAACAAAGCTTATGGAATCCACCATGTTACCCACCTTTGGAGATTTCAGGTTTTGTTCAGGTCAGTCCAGGTAAAATTCGATCTATATCTTGATCTCAATGATCAACTTGTTTCTTTTATAAACCAGACAGGCCATTGGTTCTCCAATGAATGTTGGACATGATAGGTAAACGCAGAACTAAACCTGCTCTGTCCAAGCTCCCTTTTGAGTTGCATGTCTTGTGATCCACACTGACATTGATAGGAGGTCTAGGCCTTGGTTAAGATGATTGGTAATTGGACATGTAGAGACGACTTCACTTTGAACTGACATTAAGCCAAATTAATTAGGGGGAAAGGGCAAGGAGATTTTATTTCCATTTGATCCATATGGCTGAGGATGGTTGAGATTTTAACATTAAGCCAAAGTACCTTGCAAGGAGCCTCCCCGGAGAGAGAGAGAGAGAGTGTGAGAGAGTGAGAGCCTTGTGATAGGCTCAAGTGGCATCTTCTCCTTTCCCTTATAATAGGTTTGAATATCATTATATACACCAAAAAAAAAAAAAATAGAGAGCAAAAAGAAAGATGGGCCATAAATTTAGTCATCTCTAAGCAATGGCATCATTTTATTTTATACATTTTGTCAAGTAAAAGGGTCAAAGAAGTGACTGATTTTGGCATTCATTAGGTGTTCCATGAAAGCTCCCGACATTATTTCCATAATTTGTTAAAAAGTAACAATTTCTTTTATATTTTTGTGTGGTGATCATTTTACCTGGTCCATAAATCATCTCAATTGCCTAGCAGCCTTCAAAAGGAAGTGTTGGATTTTACAGCTTCCTCTTCCTCTTTCTCTTCTCATGTCTCTATGTTTATGTGATATAACATTGTATAACATTTTGTTTTATTCAACCCAACAATTTTTGTTTTTTGTTTTTTGTTTTTTTCCCCTGATTTTCACATAGAAACATAGATTTTTTTTTTTTTTAAGAAGTTATAGAATTTTTCATAAATAAGCATAGAATAACCATTATAACAATAAATTTTGAAGTTTTGTTTTAATTTGAAATGTTGAACAAGAGAATTTGATGCTTTATATTGGTAAATCCAAATTGTCTACTAGCGATATGCCCCTTTGGATCCATTTGGGAAAGTTGAACCCAGTTTAACTAAGGATAGATGAACTTTTAATGCAAAAATTATTTATAGAAATTACAATTTTTTTATAGAGAAATTTGACTTATTTTATATTTTTTATCAAAAATTTTTCACTTAAAAAGTAAAAAAAGAAAGAACAGTGATAAATTAAATTCTAAATTCTTTCAAACAAACCATTGTCATCATAAAGTCTCCTTATAATTTATGCATTTTGAGGTGTAGAACTCGTTTGACTTCAAATAGATTTTAAATGTAAAAATTTATTAATATAATAATAATTTCAAAATCTTATTTGTAAAATTTTATATTTTTTTATTAAAAAATTATTCATTTTATTTATAAAGCCGAAGTTAGAATATATGATTTATGATGATCTAAATTTCTCTTTCAGGCTCTTAATTTTTCTCAGTTAGTGGTTGATGAGTCCTTCCATTAGACAGGACCCCGGATAGAGTTCTTACAATGATATGCGAAAAAGAAAAGAGATACACTTGGTCCAGAAAAATGTCACTTTTATTATTATAATTTTTTGTTTTTATGTTCTGTATTTGGTCTACCGTCTAGTATCCAGAATTTCGTTTTGACTACTCTGAATCGAGTCACCAATCAAAAGGAGGCTCTTCTGACATGATTTTTTTTTTTTTAAAGAGATTAGAACTCAAATTTTACTTTGATTAAAGGATCACAACGTCAGTCGAACCAAAGATAGAAATGGACATTGAGAGACATACCAATTTTGCCGAAGTTACTTATTGTTATGTCTTCTGGATTCCCTCTCTCTTCTTTTCGATCTCTATCCATCTATCTTAAGTATATGGTTGGTATATCTCTCAATGTCCATTTCTATCTTTGTCGGATGGCAGTAGTCCTCTCTTTTTTCTTCTCCCTCACTCATAGTAGTAGATAGAGTTTGTTTCTCTTCCTTTGAAAAAATAAGAAAGATAAATGTTAGTTACCACTGGTAAAAGAGAAGAGTAGAGAGTGGTTATTGACTGCCACGAGAGAGTGAGAGACAAAGACAGATAAATGCTTAGATATCGATCAATAATCACTTAAGAGACACAAAGAAGAAAATAAATAAATCGATTGATAAATCAAGACCAATTGACATGAGAGAGTGAAAATATCAGGAACAGAAGAGAGAGTGAAAGAGAGAGAAGGGAGAAGAAAGAGTGTGGCTGAAATCAAGCGAAATGGAGGACGAAGACATTGATCATGAGAGAAGTGAGTTCTAATGACACAATGATAATTTTGTTCAAAACTAGTATTGCTATAGATATAAAGTGTCGAAAGTGCTTACCGGTCACGCAAGAATTTTGACGTCTCTTCTAAGTAGTCGTCAACTATTTTTTTTGACCACAATTTTTTATTCACGTCTCTTTTTTTGTGCAACCCCCCCTTTTTTTTTTCGTTCGCATCCCTCTTTTGGGGATGTCCTTGATTGGTCCCTAAGTGCTCGTCCACTATTTTTTCTTAACCACGACTTCTTTTTTTTTTTATTCGCATCCTTTTTTTTTTCTCGTGCAGTTTCTTTTTCTTTTCCCGTTCACATTCTTTTTCTTGGGATGTTTCTATTCGGTCCTCTTATATTTTGGGACCCCTTTTTATTCAAGTCATTGCATTTTTTCGTTTTGATATATATATATATATATATTTTTGCTTGGGTCTTTCATATTTCAGGGACCATGATTTTTTTTTTATTCAGCTCTTTACATTTTTTTTTCTTTTTTGACTTCATCCACGGTTTTTTTTACCACATCTTTTTTTTTTTTTCATTTGTGTCCCTTTTATCGTGTAGTTTTTTTTTGCCCGTTTGTGTCCCTTTTTTTAATGTCCCTACTTAGTCATCCTATATTTTTTAAACATTTTTTTCATTCAAATTCTTACACTTTTTTCGTTTTGACCCCCTTTTTTTTGCTTGGATTCTTCATCTTTTTGAGATAATGATTTTTTATTTTTTTCATTCAGATCTCTATTATTTTTTTATCCAATTTTTTCCTTTAAGTTATTTATCTTTTTTAAATATATGTTTTCTCCCTTTTAACCCTATTTGTCTATTCAGATCCTTATTTTTTTTTTATCAATTTTTCACCTTAGTCCTTCATTTTTTTTGTTGCCTTGGTCATCCCTCTATTTTCAAAACATAATTTTTTTTTTTCTATTCAAATCTTTTTTCATTTTTTAAAGTAGAATTTTTTTTTTCCTTTTTAGACCTCATAGATGATGGTCATCCTTTTATTTATATTACTTTTTTACTTCACTTATCACTCTTTTTATCTCATTCGTTGATTTTTTTAATATTTCAGTTATTGTTAATATATAATATATTTTTTATTAATTTAAATGATAATTTAATTTAAATATTAAATTAATTATTAAATTACTCAGGTGACTGGTTATTTCAAATTTCTCCAAAATTTTGTCATAGTTTTCGGTCGTTTTTTGAAACCAATCTGGAGAACCGGTTATATTTCCAGAGGCTTCTGTCATTTATCATTCAGCGGAATAAAGAGAGAAGAAAGCGCCACGACAGCTCAACACTATATATTTCCCACGTGTTCAGCCGCTGTGGCTTCCGTTTTGTGTTTCCCTTCGTCTCCATCCCATTGTCATGCACACGCTTCCATCGTTCCTCCCCCTCCCCTTCCTCGCCTACATTCGTTTCATTCATTCTCTTTCCCTCTAGGGTTTGCGTTTTAACCAAAGATTGGGAAAAAAAAAAAAGATGGAAGATGAACGGAAGATGCCGCCAGAAACCGCTGGTTCGGGAGAGCAGATTTCCGATTCTTTTCTCTGTTGCATTTGTCTGTACGTATTCTCTTCTCCCATATTTTTTAAATCTTTTTTTTTTAATCTGTTCATCAATTTTGGTTTGTAATTTTGCACTGGCGCCCGGCAAGGTGAGAATGATGGATTGATTAGTAACAATTGATTGCCACATGTGTGCTGGCTGCTGAATGATTCTGTGCTCAACTTAGGAGTTGCAAAATTTGTTGTATCCCAGTCTTTGTATTATGGTAGATACAATACCTTATCTGTAGCCGTGCTTCCTAAGCGTTCAGTGTTCAGCACTGATCTTCCTTATGGAGTTTACTAGGCTTCATAAGCGGGGCAGCTGGATGTCATGTTAAATATGTTTGCATACTGCGTTTGGCGAATATTTTTCTTTTCATATTTTTATTTTAAAAAATGTGAAATTCTGGTTAGGCTTATTCTCAATTTGTATTTTTGTACATTTAACTTTTAAAGGCTTTTCCTTTAGAGTAAATAATTTCAGCACTTTATATATTTGTTCTAAATCTTCAGTTATCATACAAAACCGTCCTTGGTTTATTCTGTGAAACTTTTGTTGTGAGGTTTGACAGCTCAATTACGTTATTGTTAGTTCTTGGCCTTTAGGTTCTCCATATTTCACATATATGAGGACCCTTTAAAAAAAAAAAAAATCCTACATAGGTTGCACAAAAAGTGCAACTTGTTTTTCCTCCTTGAGAATCCCATTGTTTCACAATGTTGGGGTTTGAGAATTTTGAGAGAATCTGATCACAGATTCCACTCTCTTGATTCTGATTAGAACTTTCCTGTACCCTAAGAATTGAAGGATACTTGAACTAGTGATTTTCTAGTAAAGATGATCTTGCATATCACTGTTAATGAACTAAGTTAAAAGACGCTGCTTGATTCTTTTAGGTAGTTAGTTTGTTAGGATTTGGATTTTTAGGGCAACAGAGAGAACATTAAAATTAATGAACAAAATGGCACTTTGATTGTGATGGTTGGATGTGCTCTAGAAAGTTGATCAAGAGACAAACAAGTCATCAATAGATGAAAATGGAGGTGGATGTCGAAAATGTGTCAACAAAATTGGCCAATCTTTCCTTGGTCTGGTATAAAAAGAGGAAAGCAATGTACTCTTTAAATCGCTGTCATCACATGTTTTAATATAGACTAGAAAGTAATAAGAAATGATCCTGAATTTCTTGAAGTTACGTTTCTCTTTCTTTAGTTCATTATTGATGAGTAAGATGTATTTGTTATGTTGTACAAAGAGCATCTCAGAGGGCTACTGTCCAGTTCTGTTTTAATTTTTAAACTGGCAACATTTCCTGAATGGTTGAGATTTAATTCAGGTTTTGATTGGACAGAAGAATGTACTGGCACTGGACCACTGGCACTTCACTTGGAGAGTCAGAGGTTGGTGCACTAGTTAGATAAGATATAGTTGTGAATTGGTATCTAAAATTGCACAGAGATATTGTCCAAACTCTAAAAGAGTCTTTGCTGAATCCATTTTTGTGATATTATGAAGCACTGTAATTGGAGAATCGAAGAACTACTAAAGAGAATGATTTTTTCTCCTAAACCCTGATAGCTCCTCATCATACTGAGCTGAGAAGTATCTCCAAATAATTGAAATTGTTCAGCATGTCCTGTCCTGTAATACTCAAGTTGCAGAAGCTAACTTAAAATTTATACATCTATTCATTTTTTTTTTTTTGGTGGTTACACGAGATTTGAACTCTGGATCATGGGTTAGGGGGGGAGAGTTGTGACCACTGGGCTATCCCCTTGGGGATATGCATCTATTCTTCTTTTGAATTAGCATTTCATGCTCTCCCCCTGGCCTGTTTGGACATGATTGAAGGGGGGAAATCAATTATTGGTTATCTCTGCCTTGTGTTTGCATTGGCTTTCTGAAAGGTGTTTATTTATTTATCTATTTATTTTGCAGGGACCTCTTATACAAGCCCATTGTGTTGTGTAAGTAATGAGTTCAAGGAAAAGGATTTCAGAGTTCTGTTTATTGATCTTCCTTTTGGATTTCAAATGACCTCTTTGCAATTTCTGGCAGCTTGTGGCCACATTTCCTGTTTTTGGTGCGTACACAGATCCATGAATAGTATGCATGAGTCCTTCTGTCCAATGTGTAGGCAATCATACAATCACTTCCCAGGAATTTGTCAGATGCTTCACTTTTTGCTCTTGAAGATGTATCCTGTTGTCTATAGGCAGAGGGAAATTCAAATTTTAGGTCAGTGGCATTCTTTTGCTCCCTCTGGAGAAAACATATGCAACCTCTGTGTTAGCATTTGTCCTGAATCTATATGATGAGTTTTATCCTTTAGGATGAATCAGCAGTTTTATTCACATGACTTTTGAATATACGGTTATAACACCTTTTCTTTATGTATGTTAGAAGTGCATGTATGAGCCTATGGTTCCATTTGCATGTTATTTTTTTTTGTGGTTGAAAATATGCTTGGCAATATTAGTAAATTGAGAAAAATGTATTGGTATAGAGATGTAAAAATCATTTAGGACTAATAAATTTGTCAACTTTGCTGATCAGCAGTTGGCTTTGAATTAACCTTATTGTTATTTGCTTTAAATGGTCGTACTTATGGATTGAGGTTAATTTGTTGTTGTTGTTGAGGACAGCATTTGGAGTTTGAAATCCTGCAGAAGTCTTAGTGACATATGTCAAACGCTTGCTCCTGCTTGCACTTGTTTTCCATGTTTCAGTTGGATGCCTTTTCAATGCAGCTTGTGACTGTTTCATTGAAAGAAATAGAGGGTCATATCCTTTACAATTTACTTAAACCCCTGCAACAATTTTTTTAGTTGGGTGCCATGTCATTAGTCATGATGATCTCTTGCATTTGATGAGGATTCTAGCACCAGATAATTAGGGAATTTTATGAATTGCAACAGCCATGGGGAATGCTTGGCATGTATTATTGATGGTTAGTGAACTCATAGTTTCATGCCCTCTAGTGGAGTTCCTAGGATTGATTTTACATCTATGTCACCATCTAGAACAATTGATTTAGCATTGCAAAGAAGTCGAACAGCTTTTGTTAAAGGACATTGTGGTTCTTGCCAAGATGCCAAGGCAGGAATGCACATGAAGGCACTTTTTATTTAGAAAGGATAAGAAAACAACTTTTTATAGATCAAGGGTCTCTTGTTTATGCAACTGTTTTCAATAGCAACAATTGACAAAGAACCAAAATTAGATTTTTTGGGTGCGAAGTCCATTAAAAGTAGTCAACCCTAACAAACTTCTCCCATTGAAAGAAGTTGAAAGGAAACTGGCAGATGCTCCATGTAAAAAAAATAACTAACAGGATGATATATCTACCAGTAGAACAATTTTGTTCCTATCTACCCTCCACTGCATATTATTATTGTTTGTTTCCAATTCTGGGAGCTTGTTAAAGCAAATGGTTTATTGTTTATTTTTAGGTGAGCTTGCTAGCCAGTCAATTTTCTGCGAGTGCAAATCTTTACCTTCACTAGGATGGTGGATCAAACGCGAGTTTTCCGTCATCTTTTCATTTTCCTTGGTTATTTAAATACTACTAAAATATGAGTCATGGTTGATTTTATAATTATATGAATTTTGAAATTTTTTCTTAAAAAAATTGCTGTTTGAATTTATTTAGTATGATACCTTGCTTTGCTCAAGCAAGAGCTTCTGGCATGTCTCTGCCTTGGTTGATTTTGGGACTTCTTTAGGATGCCTTTTGCTTTTGGCTACATTGATCAAGTACAGAAATGTAGTGGATGAGGATGTAATTGGGGTAGGTTTCCTTAGGAAGTTATCCGGTGTTTTGACTGGGTAACTGGACATTTATGGTTATTAGACCTATCATCAAATGTAGGATACCTGATGTTTCGGGTAGCATATTTGAAGGTGTTGGTTGATTGTTTAAGGGAGTAGGTAATTTAGGAGTTTGTAACAATCTCTATCTCTTACATGTAGATACGAACACAAAGATTTTATCTCTAGAAAACAAGTAATAAGTGTGGCATGCCATTCTTTTCTTCAACACTAGACTTTGGATTTCTAGAACAACTAAAAGACAAAAGGCATTCAAGTTACATGGTTTTTAGGGGGTTTCAGTGCATACTTTTTTCCGCAAAGCGGGGTATTGGATTCCCAAGCAAGTTTGTTCATGTAATTTGGTACAATAACTCCCATCTTTTAAAAGAATGCCCAGTATATTCTTGTGAGTGTGTGTGTGTGTGTGTGTGTAAGTTTATATATGTATGTATATATAATTTTTTTTTCCTTGATTCAATAGGAGCATGGGCAGAGTTACACAATGAGAGGTAACATTTTCCCATACAACCACTAAATAAGCGATAACTATTTGGACCAGAACCTACTCCGCGACGCTATGCCTGCTGTGCTTGTGCAATATATCCTTGTAAGAGTTATGGAACTTACAGCAGATTCCCTCCTTTGACATGGCAGTTTCAATATGTTGGAGTGTAAAATCCATGGGCTGCTGTGGGAAGGGGACAAACAATGTTAGTGTATAAATTCTCAAATTGCAGTAGCATATTAATTTTAAATAAAGATTTTTTTAATAATGCACATAATATTAATATTAGACTCTATTATTTCAGTTTGATTTTGGATTTTCCTAATCAAATAAGCTTATGAAAGACTTGCCATTTTAAAAACTTGTTACAGTTTGAAGAGAGAAATTTGTCACTCATGTTGGTTTTTTGAGTTTGAGAGATATAGCGAGAGAGATTGTGGGTCCCACTTCATTGCAATAAGCAAGGATATGAGTTTTATTATTATTATTAAATTTGATAACATCTAAGGGACTGGAATATACAGTGTTCAAGTGGCTGGATTCTGTAAAGTTGAATTCTTGCACACCTTATCTTCTTTTTCCTCCACTCTTTTAAGCATATCGGAGACCAAGCAAAGCCTCAGTTATTAGAGCCAGGAATTGTGCCTTAAATTTAGAAAAATGGGACTAAATGGGCCACTGTGGGAGCTGCTACATCTGAGCAATAAAAACTTGTTTGTTGATGTCTGAATGATCATTTTCTATCTATGTTGGTCTGCTTCAGAATAATCACTTCTTTTTAGCTTTGAAGCATTTTGAAATTATACGGACCTGATGGATTTGTATTTGTGGGAAAACACGAACATGTGTTTTATTTTAGAAAATTGTGTGCTATAATAAAATATTTAATAGTTATTGTATTTCTTGATTTTAGGGAATTAGTCCGTTTGACGTATAGTCCAAGATTAGGGGATTTGCTTAATACTAGGGGATTTGCCAAAAATTAGGAAACTTCCTATTTTTATTTTTTTTCTTATTTAGCCACTGAAGCTGTAAATATATACATGTAAAATAATTCTAATGGAGATATGAAAAAACATTCTTTTCATCATAATATCAGAGCTTTATCCTCTTTCTCTGGGAACTCATGTTTCCCTTGATTAATTGTTAATTCCAATTTTTTTCTGGTTCTCATTCCAGAATATTTTTTTTTAATGGCCAAAGTATAGTCAACCGAAGATAACAATCAAGAATTCAGTCAACCATCTCTTGGATTCAATAGAGATGAGATTGAGAAATCAAAGAATTTTTTGGGTTCACCCGAAAAGCCATCGATTTCGGCAAGTACTTCTAATTTGGCCTTTTCAGGTATATCCATTCCTTCTCTTCCCTGTAATGCTTTGGATAATATTCCGAACGCATGGGTCATCGACTCTCGAGTCACGGACCATTTGACTTTTTCCTCTACAAAATTTATTTCATACGCACCCTACCCTAGTAATAGGAAAGTCTCCCTGGCTGGTGGTTCAGTCACTACAATTGCTCTGGTCAAGGAGATATTTTTATTAGTGATTCACTGATGTAAATAAGAGAGAAAAAATGAATAAAAGTTTTTATTTTGCGTTCACTTACTCATACTATGAATTACATGCCTATTTATACAATATTCCTAAAATAGGAAGTATGAAATAAAGGCTAAAAATGAGAGACTAAATATACAGTCCTAATTTAAGTTATTTATAATTTTATATCCTATAATTTAGGAGATCCCTAATTTAAGTGATTTACAATTTTACATCCTATAATTTAGGAGATTCTACGGCCGTCAACACTCCTCCTCAAGATGGTGCATAGATATCACACATGCCCATCTTGCAAACTAGAGTATGAAATAATCTACCACCAAGTCCCTTAGTGAGAACATCAGCTAGCTGGTTCTCGGAAGTCATGTGACAAATATCCAAGACTCTATTAGATATTTTCTCATTGATAAAATGTCGATCAATCTCTATGTGCTTTGTTTGATTATGTTGAACCGGATTATGAGCAATATTGATGGCAGCCTTGTTATCACAATATAAAGACAAGTAGTTTCCTTCTAACAGCTGTAATTCTTCTATTAATTTTTGAAGCCATAATAATTCACAAACACCCATTGCCATAGCTCTATATTCCGCCTCTGCACTTGATCGAGCTACTACAGTTTGTTTCTTGCTTCTCCAAATCACTAAATTCCCACCTACAAATGTGTAATAACCAGATGTAGACCTCCTATCATCAGGACATCCAGCCCAATCTGCATCTGTAAATCCATGAATTTTCAAATGACCATGCTTTGAAAAGAGTAATCCTTTTCCAGGTGCAGATTTTAGATATTTTAGTATTCGAAAAACAGCATCTGGATGAGAATCCCTAGGATCTTGCATATACTGACTCAACACACTTACAACATAGGCTATATCTGGCCTGGTGTGAGAGAGATAGATCAATCTTCCAACCAATCTCTGATATCGACCCATATCAACAGGTTTTCCAAAACCAGCTTGTAATTTATGATTAGCTTCAATAGGAGAATCAATAGGCTCACCCCCTAACATACCAGTTTTCTCAAGAAGATCTAAAATATATTTCCTTTGAGAAATAAAAATTCCCTTGTCTGATCTAGCGACCTCTGTTCCAAGGAAATATCGTAACCTCCCCAAATCCTTAATATCAAACTCCTGAGTTAGTAGTTTTTTTAGTCTGCCAATTTCTTTCATATCATCCCCTGTGACAACAATATCATCAACATAAACAATAAGCATTGCAATTTTACCATTGCGATGTTTGAAGAACAAAGTATGGTCAGCATTGCTTTGGCGATATCTAAATGAGACCATGGCTTTACTAAACCTGCCAAACCATGCTCTAGGTGACTGCTTCAAGCCATACAAGGCTTTCTTTAAACGACAAACCTTTCCTTTAGTTTTCTCACAATCAAATCCATGAGGAATTTCCATATATACTTCTTCTTCTAAATATCAATGTAGGAAAGCATTCTTGACATCTAACTGTAGCAGATCCCAATCAAGGTTAGCTGCACATGACAACAGAATTCTAATAGTATTCATTTTTGCAACTGGTGCAAAGGTCTCTTGATAGTCCACTCCATAGGTTTGAGAGAATCCTTTCGCCACCGGTCAAGCTTTGTACCTTTCTATTGTTCCATCAGCCTTGTGTTTAACAGTGAACACCCATTTGCATCCAACTGGTTTCTTTTCCAATGGTAAAGGAACAAGTTCCCATGTTTCATTTTTTGTAAAGGCCTTCATCTCATCAACCATAGCTTCTTTCCATTTAGGATCCTTATATGCTTCTTGCCAACCCTGTGGAATAGAGATAGAAGACATGAACAATACAAAGGCTATATAGGAAGGAGACAACGCATTGTAAGAAACGAAATTTGAAATAGGATGTTTAGTACAAGTTCTAACTCCTTTTCTAAAAGCAATTGGTACATCAAGATTATTGACATTAGAATCAGAATTAGGAATATCAAAGGTTGAAGGAGACTCACAACATGAATCTTGAGGAACTGAATTCAAAGGAGGCGTTTGACTAGGTAGAACATGCTCAATGGCTTTATTTGCATTGTCCCTGCGTGTATAAGTCCTCAAATCTACCCTATCTAGACTCCCAACATGAGGTTGTTTATCATTTTCATCATTGTCACTAATGATTGGGTTAGAAAAATGTATTGGTGCAAAAGATATCACCTCTTCTGTTTTATCCTCCCCCTGAAGAGGTGATTGGGGTGAAGGAAAGTAAGGCTCCAATTCTCGAAAAGTAACATCCATACTCACAAGGTATTTTCTACTTGGAGGATGATAACACTTATAACCCTTTTTGACTGGAGGAGTACCCAACAAACATACACTTAAGGGCCGTAAGATCTAATTTCCCCACATTCCTCTTATGGACAAAGCACACACATCCAAAAACCTTAGGAGGAACAGTATAGGAATTAGTACCCTGCAGAACTTCTAAAGGACTTTTAAATTTCAGTGTCCTTAAGAGCATTCTGTTAATAAGGTATGCAGCTGAAAGCACTGCATCCCCCCAATAGATTTTTGGAGCATTCATAGTGAACATGAGAGACCTAGCCACTTCTAATAAATGTTTGTTCTTCCTTTCAGAGACTCCATTTTGTGCACTTGTATAAAACACAACTAGTTTGATGCAATATACCATGGGAATCGAGATAGACTCGAAAGACACTGTCCATATATTCCGTACCATTGGCAGTTCTCAAAATCTGAACCTTAGCATTAAATTGTGTACAAATCATGTTATGAAATGAATGAAAACAAGTAAAAACGCCATTCTTTGCTTTCATCAAATAAACCCATGTCATTCTAGTACAACAATCAATAAAGGTAACAAACCATCTATAACCTGACAATGAAATAGTATGTGTAGGGCCCCATACATCAGAATGAATTATCATGAAAGGAACTGTACTTTTAATATTAACTGAAGGATAAGAAGTCCTTGTATGTTTAGCATACTCACAAGCATCACAAACTAATGAATCCAAATTGCATTGCTTAAACAAACTAGGATATAATTTCTCGTAATCTTCTATGCCACTGAATTAATTGTTGATTAGTAGACATTGAATCTCCTAATAAGGCTTGATTTTGAACAGAAATCAAAGGGTTATTACTTTCCTCTAGCAGATATAAGCCATCTTGCTCTCTACCATAGCCAATCGTTTTTCCTATTTTTAGTTCCTAAAAGAAACAATAAGAATGATAGAATTCAGTTTTACAGTTGAACTCTTTTGTGAGTTTACTAACAAATAAAAGATTATTTGGAAAACTTGGAATATGAAGGATTGAAGGCAATTTGAGAGAGGAACTACAATTAATAGAACCTTTTCCAGAAATAGAAGATAAAGACCCGTCTGCAATATGGACTTTATCAGAACATGGAGAGTAGGTTAGAAAATTATTGGGATAGCCAGTCATGTGATCTGATACTCCAGAATCTATGATCCAAGAATTATTATTTTTTGTAGAGTAATTCGCAAGAAACGAAGTCCCTGAATTGGCAAAATTGGAAGAAGCAGAAGCAGCAGTGGTTGAGTGAGAATCTAACCGGGACAAAAAACGCCTTAAGGTTTGTACCTCTTCATTGGAAAAGCCTCCATTGGTGATCTCGCTAGATGCTGGTGTTTCAACAGTTTCAAACATGTTTGCCTGTGGTCTTGGCGACCTTGTATACTTTCCTCCTTGGCTCTTATTTGGTCTACCATGAAGCTTCCAACACCTATCTTTAGTGTGTCCAGGTTTTCCACAATACTCACACTTCAATTGATCTTCATCTGATGTGCTTGAATCACTGGTTTTCGTTTATTCATGAGTAGTCTTAGACACCAGGCCAGCTTTCTCTACTGAAACTGTGTATCATAGCTCTCATTCTGCTTTCCTCTTGTTGTACATAGGAATATGTTTTCCTTAATGATGGCAAAGGGTCCTTACAAAGAACTTGAACCCGTATTTGATCATATTCCATATTCAACCCAGCAAGGAAATCATATATGCACTCATTTTCTACCAATTTCTGAAATTTGGTCGCATCTTTAGGGCAAACAGCCTGAAAATCTTGGTAGTAATCAAGTTCTTGCCATAAACCACTCAATTTAGCAAAATATTGAGCAATAGTCATCTCACCTTGTTTAGTTCCATGTACCTTATTCCGCAATTCATAGATTTGAGCATCTTTGCCCCACCTGAGAATAGGTTAAAGATACTGCACTCCAAATTTTATGAGCAGTGTTAAACAACAAATAACCTTTAGAAATATGGGGCTGCATGGAATTTATAAGCCATGACATAACAAGTGAGTTTTTAGCCTCCCATTGGTTGTTGGTTGAATCTGTAATTGCTGCCTTTGGTTTTTCCCCAGTAACATAGCCCTTCAAGCCACGTGCTTGGATGAACAATAACACGACCTTGACCAAGAAAGGTAATTTGTACCATCCAGCTTTACAGGACTGATTTGCAAAGAGGGATTATCACCTAAGAGATCAACCTTGTTTTCAGTAACAGATCTTTTTCTGTCCGCCATATTTGAAAGAAAAGGCAGAAAAAGAGGCGCCTGTTACTAAAACCCGCTTCTGCAGAATTGAGATGACAATGGCCTAAACCCTTGAGAATCTTGTCTGCTAAAGGCAGTCAGGCTTTGATACCATGATGTAAATAAGAGAGAAAAAAGGAATAAAATTTTTTATTTTGCTTTCACTTACTCATACTATGAATTACATGCCTATTTATACAATATTCCTAAAATAGGAAGTATGAAATAAAGGCTAAAAATAAGGCTAAAAATAAGAGACTAAATATACAGTCCTAATTTAAGTTATTTATAATTTTACATCTTATAATTTAGGAGATCCCTAATTTAAGTGATTTACAATTTTACATCATATAATTTAGGAGATTCTACAGCTGTCAACATTCACTTATACTAAAAAAAACTCTCCATGTCCCAAAATTGTTCCCAACCTCTTGTCAATCTGAAAACTAACCAAAGATGCTAATTGCAGCGTGACCTTTTATCCTTCTAATTGTGTATTCCAGGAACTAGGTACCGAAAAAATGATTGGACGTGCTAGGAAGAGAGATAGCCTCTACTATCTTGAAGAGCCGATCGAACAATATAGAGTTGGTAATCGTTTCCCTTTATCATTCCTTTCCACGTCATTTAAATCCAATAAAGATAAAATCTGGCTTCATCATTTTCATTTTGGTTATCCGTCATTCCATATCCTTAAAATTTTGTTTCCTTCATTGTTCAATAAAATTCCAATTGAAAATTTTCGTTGTGATGTGTGTGAACTTGCAAAGCATAAACATGTTGTTTTTCCAATAAGCAATAAAAGAACATTTATTCTATTCACTCTTATTCATAGTGACATTTGGGGTCCTCCTACTATACTCAACATTTCTGGGACTCGTTGGTTTCTTTCATTTATTGAGGATTGTACTCGTATGACATGGATTTTTCTTTTAAAAAACAAATAAGATGTGAGTTTTGTGTTTCAAAAATTTTTCAATATGGTCTAGACAGTTTGAGGTGAGAATTAAATGAATTTGATTTGATAATGCAAAAGATTAATTTAATCAAACTCTCTCTCCATTCTTTCAACAATATGGCATCATTCATGAATCATCTTATATTAACACTCCCCAACAAAACGGAGTGGATGGAAAAATGGCAATCTTTTAGTAGTTACCCGAGCTTTTCTTTTCCAAAAATAGGTTCAAAAAATTATTGGAGAGAAGCCGTGTTAACTACAACTCACATTATAAATAGACTTCCTACGAGGGTACATAATTTTCAGAGTTCCACACAAATCCTTGTAAAATTCTATCCCCACTTCAATGTCACCAACAATGTTGTTCCCAAAATATTTGGATGTGTGGCATTTGTTCATGTACATTCTCAACATGGGGTTAAACTTGACCTAAGGGGTCTCAAATGTGTCTTTGTTGGTTATTCGTCCACTCAAAAGGGCTATAAGTGCTATCATCCTCCAACGCGAGAATTTTATATATCGGTTGATGTCATCTTTGTTGAAACAGTCAATAATTTCACCATCTTTATCTTCAGGGGGAGATGACATTAATGGAAGAAAAGGATAATTTTTTTTTCCTTTCTTGATCTGCCTGTGTTTAAGTCATTCTCTTCTATTTCAATCCAGCCTGAGTCCATCCAGTTCGAATCTGCTCTTGTCGAGCAAGATTCTGCTTTCCCTCCTATCCCTGTATCAATAGAAAGTGATCCTCCTCCTTCACTTGTAGCACAAAAAATAAACCATCCTCGCTTATCTCAGATTTATTCAAGAAAGAAAGAGTCATTCTTTCAACCGACGGATGTAGGTACAATCATCTGACCCAAACTTGATGATTATTGAAGTAAACAATCCAACCACTTCTCCCAATCCTAATGTGCCAGATACTCAAAATGAAAATGACCTTGACATCCCTATGGCCTTGAGGAAAGGAACCAGAACATGTATCCAACACCCTTTGTACCTTTTCGTGTCCTACAAAAACCTATCCCATAGTCACAGGGCCTTTCTCACTGATCTTAATAGTATTGTCATTCCCAAAATATTATTCAAGGCACTAGGGGATGGGAATCGGCGAAATGCCATGAAGGTGGAGATGGAGTCTCTAAGGAAAAAAAAAAGATTTATTGAAGCTGCCAAAAGGAAAAAAAAAACATTTGGGTGTAATTGGGTCTTTATAGTGAAATATAATTCCGATGGTTTATTAGAAAGGTATAAAATAAGACTAGTTATCAAAGGTTATATTCAGACTTATGACATAGACTATCTTGAGACATTTGCTCCAATTGCAAAAATGAATACAGTGAGAGTGTTGTTATCATTAGCAGCCAACTTTGGATGGAAATTGCAACAACTTGATGCCAAGAATGTGTTCTTGCATGGTAATTTTGAAGATGAGATTTATATGGAACGTCCACCTGGATTCGGCTCTACAAATACAAAACAAATGGTATAAAGATTGAAGAAGGCTTTGTATGGACTCAAACAATCTCCGAGAGCTTGGTTTGGAAAGTTTGCCAAAGTAATGTTGAACCTTGGATTCAGACAGAGCCACGGTGATTGTACCTTGTTCGTAAGACATTCAGCCTCAGGGAAAGTCACAACATTTGTTGGTTTATGTGGATGATGACATAGTAGTGAGTGGGAATGACACGGAAAGAATTGAAAAGTTAAAAAGGTGTCTATTAAAAGAATTCCAGATTAAAGAACTTGGTAAGCTAAAATATTTTCTTGGCATAAAAGTAGCCACTCTCCACAAGGGATCTTCATTTCCCAACAAAAGTATGTGATTGATCTTTAGAAGGATACTAGTAAACTGGGATGTACGCCAATTGACACACCTATAGAGCCCAATCATAAGTTGGGTGATGTCCCAGAAGATGCTACAGTTGACAAAGGTAATTATCAGAGATTTGTTGGGAAATTGATTTATTTATCACACACTAGGCCACACGTAGCATATGTTGTGAGTGTGATGAGTCGGTATATGCATAATCCCAAAGAAACTCATCTCAGAGCTGTGAATAGAATCATATAGTACCTAAAGGGCTCACCTGGCAGGGGAATTTTGTTCAGTCGAGGAGAAGGATTGAGTCTTGAAGCCTATACCGACGCAGATTATACAGGGTTAGTGGATGATAGAGGATCAACCTCAGGTTATTGTCCGTTCTTGGGTGGAAACCTTGTTATATGGAGAAGTAAGAAACAAAACATGGTTGCAAGATCAACCGCAGAAGCAGAATTCAGGTCAATAGCACTTGGAATCTGTGAGCTCCTATGGCTGAAAATAATTTTGGAAGATTTGAAGATTAAGTGGCAAGTCCTAATGAGGTTGTATTATGATAATAAGTCAGCTATCAACATTGCACATAAACCGATACAACATGATCACACGAAACATATAGAGGTTGAAAGGCATTTTGCAAAAGAGAAACTTGATGGTGGCATGATTTACACTCCGTTTGTCTATCAGCTTACAGATATATTCACAAATGGACTATCCAGTTCAGTCTTTTCAGAATTTAGTTAACAAACTTGGAATGGATAACATCCATTCATCAGCTTGAGAGGGAGTGTGGGAAAACATGAACATGTATTTTATTTTAGAAAATTGTGTGTTATAGTAGAATATTTAGTAGTTATTGTATTCCCAGATTTTAGGGAATTAGTCTGTTTGACCTATAGCCTAAGATTAGAGGATTTGCCTAATACTAGGGGATTTGCCTAAAATTAGGAAATTTCTTATTTTTATTATTATTTTTTTGTTTAGCTACTGCAGCTGTAAATATATACATGTAAAAACAATTCTAATTGAGATATGAAAAAACATTCTTTTCAACAATATCTTCACTCGCTTCTTGTTTTTCCTAATGATGCCTTAGACCATCTTCGATGTTGGCTAACTGAAATTTGGTCGATGCAGTTTCTTTTGAGTCAAATCCTGTTTGTGAAACCACTAATTCTATATCCTGTGTTTTCCATCTTGCAGATGAAGAAAGAAAAATGTGTACTTTCTCTCCTCAGATAAAGGCTTATCCAGATAGCTCCCATATTCACAAGGAAACAGATGTTATGGCTGATTCAACTCCTTCCTTAACCAAAATATCTCAGTCATGCATGTCTGGAGATTCTTGTTCATATAGAGCCGGCAAACCCTCTGAGCAAAAGGAGCAAGCATCTGTTTCTGAATTACATGAGAGTGAATTGCCTATTGTGGGAGATACTTCTGCTGCGCACGGAAATGCTACCAAAGGTGATTTAGATGAAGAAATGATATTGCCTTCTGATAAAGTTGATGCTTCTGCCTATCAGGTCTCTGTTGATGATGTACTCTGTAACGGATGCAAGCAACTGCTGTTTCAGCCTGTAGTTCTCAATTGTGGCCATGGTACTATCTCATTTTCTTATATATAGCAATGATACATTTGATTCTTTTGGTTTTCTCTCCTATTTTAAACTCTTACTCTCTTGTTTCCGTTGCCCATTTTTTCAGCGTACTGTCAAA
This sequence comes from Dillenia turbinata, assembly GCA_037126225.1. Taxonomy (NCBI): domain Eukaryota; kingdom Viridiplantae; phylum Streptophyta; class Magnoliopsida; order Dilleniales; family Dilleniaceae; genus Dillenia; species Dillenia turbinata. Next base: position 22,228,650 of record JBAMMX010000005.1, on the reverse strand, counting down.
CTTGTATTAGCATGCCAAAGGATGAGGTGCTTACCTGTCAAGTTTGTGAAAGTACACATCCAAATGGGTTTCCAAAAGTTTGTTTAGAGCTTGATCATTTTTTGGAGAAAGAATTTCCCAAAGAATATGCTCTAAGAAGAAATGCTTCTCAGATCAAAGAAGTCCATTTTCAGAATGCCAGTTCAACAACAGGTGCGTATTATAACATTTTCATTTGCAGCTATGATTTATTCATAATTTTATACTAACCATAGAGTTGTTTATATATCCATGGTGTTTGTTTTTGGAGTGGGTAAAAGTTCCATTTGTGCAGGATTATAGTTACGAATAGTAATGATGACCTTGTAGGAGGATTGCTGATTATGTCTGTGTTGTATTGCTAGAACTAGTACAGAAGGATTTGATCAGAATAGCTATGAGGGAAATGGGATTTCTAGATTTTGCAGACAGACAATCTTCACTTTTTACTTTTCAAGATGGTTTTTCACTAAAATCTAAATTGAAAGATTTGATAGTTCTTAATTGAAGGGATATACTCCATGTAGAAGCAATGAAATAGTTGCTTGCAGTCTGAAGCAGAAAACATTGTGGTTAATCCTAGTGCACTTCAGTTAGTAATATACGGATAGTAAGCATTAGGTTTCTTTCTTGCATTACTTCTGAAAACATTTCACTGGATAGTTAGGGTTCCCTCTAAGATGGAAGCTTCTCTGGGTAGTGTCTGGCTTCTTGTAGATTAGGAAACAAATGGGTATTTTTCGTGGTATGTGTGTCATGTGTTGCCATAAAACTAAAATGCAGTATCATTTCTTTCTTTACTTCTTGTCTCATTGGGCTATTATTATTATTATTATTATTATAAGATTTCATGTTTTTATGCTAATTAATTTCAAGAGTCTTGGATCATTTCCAAACACCAAAATGCTGAAATTTGAAGTTATTGTACTGCATTTGGCGGAATTTGGCATATTTAGTTGCAGAGAATGCTATATTTTGGAGTATATCCTTCTCATTTCTCCTCTGTAGAAATATTTATCTATGTTCTTCTTTATTATATTCGGCCTTGGGAGCTTTTGACAGAAAATTTGGAGGGATTGAACTGCTTTAAGATTTTATTCTATTTTATTTTTTTGCTTGTGTTGTTTTGATTTTCTATTTCACCTGGAGGACACCTCATTCTTCATAATTCTCAGCTCTTTTTGATGATATTTACAAGGGATGTTCTCTTGAAGACTGTTATGATAAATGCAATATAATCTTTTTAGAAGAGGGTTGGCCATTGTTAACAAATTATCCTTTGTGAAATAGGTAATTCCTGATTTCCTTATTTTCTTGTTGGATAGCTTCTAAGTTTTGGTTGTTTATCTTTCTTCATGGTGTGAATTAGAAAATGCTTGTGGATGGGCGCATGTTTAGTTTGTAGGTGGGTTGCAAATTCAGTAGAGTGTGAATGACAGAGTGGAGGAAAATCTAAAGGGTTGTTTGGTCCTTGTGTATTGAAAAGAATACTTAGAATGTCGATGTTACAAAGTTGTTTGTGAAAAAAATTAAGATGTCTTCCTTGGAATTTATTTGCTGGGACACATGTATTCTTAATCTTCTTTTTCTGTTTTTCATAAGATTGCTCTCTTCTTTGTTGAGCTTGTAGGCACCTTCAGGCTGATGTACTTCTATTTATTTATGTATTTATTTTAAGATCAGAAATTTTAATACTTCCATCGTAATAAATTCAAGTTCCAATACTGACCAAAATCAAACTAGGCATGCTTATTTCACAATGCCTAATCCCAGATCACCATTTCAGCGATGAAATCTTAGTCTACTAACACAAACCCTGAAAGAAATGAACACAAAATCCTCAAAGGCATTAAGAGTCGTGTTAAAATGTGGCTTTGTATTCGGTGATGTGGAAACTGAAATGTGGCATTACCCACTGGAGGCCACCAAAAGATTATTTTGAATATCATTTTGCCAAATCGTGATCAAGCTTCTGTTCCTTCCATTGATGAACTAGGAGACAGAAATTTTGGCATGCATGTGGCTCATTTTGTCTTCTATAGCATTAATCCATGTGTCATGCAATTTCCATTTTTCAATGTCTCGAATACGAAGCCACATCCTACAAGTATCTACCCTAGCCATTATTTTCACAGAATACTAAAAACTAGTATATATTACTTCATCTTCTCCATATAGCCTCAAAGGGCCAAAGTCAAACAACAAATAAATCAACTGACTCCAAGCAATGCTTGAACTTAGTAATTGGAAGCCATGAGCATTGGTTGTCGTATTAGCTGGATTATCATTTGTGCCAATCCACTTTGTAGTAGTTTCAGCTTGAGCAGTAAGGTTCCAACCAAATTAATACCTCACAACAATGTGCTTTGTTATTCCATGGAACATTTAATCTTTGGACAAATGAACAACACTTGACCATCACAATGTAAAGCAGTCTTTTGCTAATCTAAAATGATCTCTTGATCAAACCCTTAACCTAAAAGCCTCCTTAAAGGCCTTAATTTTCCCTTGTTATCCAAAAAAAAAAGTTGCTCATACAGAGAGAAAATTAGTGGTCATCGAATTCTTACATTCCATTGATTAAACTTTGTACTTAATTTGTAAAGTCAATTATTAGTAGTTGTAGCATTTAATTGTGACTAAATGCAGGTGTAAGTTAAATCAACGGTTCTTGAGATTCGTGTTGTTGGTAATTCTTTTAAATTCTGTCAATTGGTGAAGACAATGGGGTTGATGTATTGCTTTGGTCTCATTAGGTCTAGATTTTACTTGGTGGGTTAGTAGCCTGTTGGATAATATCCTAGGCAATCTAGGGAATGAGTTTCACTGAGAGGTGTTTTGAGAGAAAAGCAGTATCATCTGGATGAGTATGAGTAGTAACATATGGAGGTTCATTCTTGGAGATTATTTGTGACTCTGGTAGATGGGATAGAAAGAAGATTTGCCTATCTTGAGATGCGGGGTATAAGGGTGGTGTGTTCTAAGGCAGAAAATCAAGTGATATTGCAGGAAGGGAGAGTCAAATTCTATCAGGATGGCACAATTGAAGTCACAGAAACCAGCAGGAAGAAGTGGCGGAAAATCTTGAGCAATTCGTATCATACTACTAATGCTCTTCACCCCTCCTCTTCCTGGGAGCATTTGAATCTGCTGGCTTCATGATTCACTAATAATTACTCATTGCGAGGTGCCTTGTGATGATGCTTCTCTTCTCCCTTTCGCAATCTTTTCGCTTTCTTTGCTCCTTTTGACTTCTTCATAAAAATAAATAAATAGAGAGTAAAGAAAAAAAAATCTAGTGTTTCGCTGATCAAATTTGGAAGGAAGAAATTTGTGTTTTTTTCCCCTTTTTACGGATCCCATGTACGACTCTTTCTTCTCCTTCGTAACTTCAAACTTCAATCTTAAATGGTTTACCTTGCTAGATTTCCTCAACCACCATAGTTTGGCTATATGAAACACAATGGAATATCTTATATATTCTGCCCCCTTGCTCTGAAAATTTGGAAGATATTCAAACAAATGCCCTCAATCGCATCGGATAAACCCAGATCTGTCTTTCGAAATCTCAGATCTGCCTCCGTCTACCTTCCAACCCTTAGGCAACCTCCCTCTCTCCTTGCCGACCCCCGTCTGTTCCTCCCCGCTCTGTTCATCTGTCTGTTTGTTCGTCCAAACAGATCTACCTACCAACATCTACCCCCCGTTGGCTGGTACCCGCAAACCCACACAGACCTTCTTACTCAGATCTTCTCACTAAGATCTACCCCCAGATCTTCTTCTTCTAACTCAGACCTTCGCACCCAAATCCTCATCAGACCTACCCTTTCTCGGTCCATATCTATTTACATCTGCCTTTAGCTGAAGCCTCCAAAACCGAAGCCCCCCAAAAGCCTCCAAAACTGAAGCCTCCAAAGCTCACCCCATGCCCCCAGCCGAAACCTTCTATCTGCTACCATTGTTAGAGTAACTATCATCATCATCATTATCATATGACATATCTAGGGATTGGACTTCAATAGGCAAGGAGTCATGGTGGTGGAATGAGAAAATCCAAACTACTATACGAATAAAACGAGAATGTTATAAGAATCTTAAAGGTAAGAGAAGTAGTGATACATTTGAAAAATATAAGAGTGTAAAAAAAGAGGTGAAAAAGATTATTCACGAAATAAAAAAATCGTGTATAACAAATTATATAAGAAATTAGAAACTAAAAATGGAGAAAAAGAGATTTATAGAATTGCCACATTTAGGAAAAAGGAAATGAAAAGATTTAAATGGTGTTAGATGTATCAAGAGTGAAACCACTAGGGTATTTGTAAGGAATGAGAACATAAGAAAATATTGAAGAGATTATTTTGATAATCTCTTTAACGTTGAGGGTACAAGAGATATCGGCGATATCGCGATAACTGTGGAAAAGATTAATAGAGATTTTAAATTTAAAATTCGTCTTTATGAAGTAAAGGAGGCGTTAAAGAAAATGAGCAATAATAAAACCATAGGATCCGATGATATCCCTATCAAAGTGTGGAAGTGTTTGGATGAAGTTGGAATAATAATGTTAATGAATTTTTTTAACAAAATTTGGCAAACCAAGAAAGTGTCTCAAATATGGAGGGAGAGTACACTTATACCAATATATAATAATAAATAAGACGTACAAAATTGCTCAAATTACAAGAGAATTAAACTTATAAGTCATATTATGTAGTTATAAGAGAGTGATGGAGTATATATTGAGATTGGAGATAAATGTCTCAAAATCAATTTGGATTTATGTTAGGACTTGGACTGTTACACGGACCAAGTCGAGTTTGAGCAGCTCGCGAGTCGCTTGGTCAACGGCTTGACTCGGCTCGAGTTTGACCGAGTTCAAGTCGAGTTTATCATGTATCAAGTCGAGATCGAGTAGTATAATTTTAGACTCGAAAATTTAACAAATAATTCAATTACATATATTAATATATATTATATATATTTATATATGATTATAATATAAAAAATAAAATAAAATAAAATAAAATATATTAATATATTAGATAATAATCAAGTTTTCGAATTAAGTTCGAGTCGAGTTTGAGCAGTTTGTTATATACTCAAATCGAGTTCGAGCCACTATTATTTACTAGTTGAGTTCGAGTCGGGTAAAAAAAATCAAGTTTGAGTTTGAGCACAAAGATGTTCAGGATCGATTCGCCTCGAATACACCCCTAGCCAGGACGATCCATTACAAAAACAATTTACTTAAGACAATTGACGGAGACATTTAGAGTGCACAAGAGAGATTTATATATGATATTCATTGATTTAGAAAAAACATATGATAGGGTTCCTGAAGATGTATTGTGGTGGGAGTTGATAACGAAGGGGATCTTCTTGAAATACATTAATTTCATCAAAGATATATATGACGAAACTATTACTAATATAAGAACTTGCGAGAGTTTAAGTGATAGTTTCCCAATTAATATTGGACTTCACCAAGGTTCGACGTTAAATTCCATCATTTTTGTAATAGTAATAGATAAAATTACAATAAAAATTCAAGATGAAATATCATAGTGTATGCTTTTTGCAGATGATATACTGTTGGTTGATGAAATTAGAGGGTATTAATACTAAATTGGAGTTATGGAGGAACACACTAGAATTAAGAGGATTTAGATTAAGCCGCTAAAAACCTGAATATATGAGATGTGCATTTAGTGGCAATTATCAGAATAATGAAGAAACGATCAAGTTAGAAGAACATGATGTACTAAAAAATGAAAGTTTATATATCTTAGCTTCATCATCCAAAACAATGGCAATATAGATAGATGTAAATTATAGGATCAAAGCGAATTGGATGAAATGGAGAATGACATCTGGAGTTTTTTGCGATCGCGCGATACCATTACATTTGAAGGGAAAGTTTTATAAAACCGTTGTAAGACCTGCACTATTGTATGAGACTGAATATTGGGCCATTAAACAACAGTAAAAGCAAAAAATGGCTGTAGTTGAAATGTAAATAGTTAGGTGGATGTATGATAAAAGTAGAAAAGATAGGGTTAAAAATGAAGAGATACGTACTATGTTGGGATTGAGTTCAATTGTGGATAAAATACGAGAGTATCGGCTGAGGTGGTTTAGACGTGTAACGAAAACCAAAAAATGCATTAGTTAGGAGTATCGAAAACTTAAATATGGGAAATTTAGTGAAATGTCGAGGTAATCCGTTGAAAATCTAAATGCAAATTATTCATAAAAATATGATAGTTAAAGGTTTAATCGAGGATATGACTTTAGATAGGAATGAGTGGCGTAGGAGAATTAGAACAAGTTAAATAATCTCTTTTGTCATTATAAGTTTTTTGTTTCCCCGTTTCGTAGTGTTGTCTCCTCTATTTTTCTTTTAAAAATTTTTAATTATATATATTTTCATCTATTTTATATTTGTCATAGTGTTATCTTCTCTATTTTTGTATTAAAATTTTAACTATATATATTATCATCCATACTATATTTATCTCTCAAATGACCGACTCCAAAATTTGAGATTAAGGTTCATGTTGTTGTATTATTATTATTATCATTATCATTATTATTGTTATTGTTATTACTATTACTATTTTACTATCACCACTATTATTATTATTATTATTATTATTATTATTATTATTATTATTATTATTATTATTATTATTATTACTATTACTATTACTATTACTATTACTATTACTCCAAAATTTGAGATTAAGGTTCATGTTGTTGTATTATTATCATTATCATTATCATTATCATTATTATTGTTATTGTTATTACTATTACTATTTTACTATCACCACTATTATTATTATTATTTTTATTATTATTATTACTATTATTATTAGTACTATTGTTATTATTATTATAAAATATATTACTATAAATTTAAATCTATTAAAATTTAAAATATTTCAAACTCATAGCGGTATAGTTGTAATGTAAAATCTATTACTTTATTATTATTGTAAATATATATATTTTACTTTGTTTTATTTTATTTTTTAATTCGTTTTATATATTATTATTTTAAGAACTTCACCATGGTTGATCCCAAGTCCGAGTAATAGAGTGGGGTTGCGGTAGGTCGACAGCCAGCGTAAAATCTTTTGTCAAATAAAAAAATTAGAAACAAATATAGAAAAACTTTTAGGGTATTTCCCCCCTCAGCGATGTGCTGTATCGGATCCTGGGTGTAGTGATAAGTTAACAAGGGACCCTAGGGTGCGAGTAAATAAGTTAGTTCATGAATATATGATTTGTCTAATCACTTAGAATATAGGATCTTTGACCGACAAGTTAGGAGAGATGAGAAGCAATGAATAGACAAAAAATTGATATCATGTGTCTTCAAGAAACTAAGTGAGTGGAGGAGAAGGCTAGAATAGTCGAGTCTTATGATCATAAGATTTGATACACAGATAGGGGTAGAACTAAGAATGGAGTAGGAATAATTGTATATAAGGATCTATTAAAGGATGTAGTAAAGATAAGAAGGAAGAGAAATAGAATTATAGTTGTCAAGTTAGTAGATGGAAAAAATATAGTTAATATAGTCAGTGTATATGCGATCCAGATAGGTATAAATGTAATTACTAAAAAATAATTTTGTGAAAATTTAGATGAATTTATACAAATCATATCTAGTGGAAAGAAGTTATTTATCGAATGAGATCAAAATGGACATGTAGGAGAGAGAAATGAAAGATTTGAAATTATACATAGAAACTTTGTATTTGGTAGTAGGAATAAGGTGGGAGGTATCATTTTAGAGTTTGTCACAACATTTGATTTGATACTCGTAAATACATTTTTTAAGAAAAAAAAGTCGCATATAGTTACATATAAAAGTGGGTCCAATATTAGTCAAATAGATTTCTTTCTCACTAGAAGAAGTGATAGAATGACATGTAAGAATTATAAGATTATACTAGGAGAGAGTGTATCAACTCAGTATAGACTCTTAGTTTTAGATATACGTGTCTAAAAGGCAAAAGAAGTATGGTCCATTTGTAAAGTCAAGAATTAAGTGGTGGAATCTGAAAAGAGAAAAGGTAACGACTTTTAGAGATAAATTAATTTGAATAGCAAATTGATCCATTAATGATGATTCAGAAACAATGTGAAAAGAGATATTTACTAATATTAAGTGTATAGGTAGGGAGATTCTTGGTGTGTCTAAGGGTCAGTCTCCAATAGGTAAGAAATCATGGTTATTGAATGAAAAAATATAAATTGCTATTCGAACCAAATGAGGGTGTTATAAGAACCTTAAAGGTAATAGTAGTAGCGATGCATATGAAAAATATAAAGGTGCAGGAATAAAAAGGTAAAAAAGATTATTCACAAATCAAAGAGTAAGGTGTATAACGAACTATATAAGAGACTGGAGACTAAAAACAGAGAACGAGAGATCTATAGAATTGCAAAATTAAGGGAAAGAAAGGGAAAAGATCTAAATGGTGTTAGGTCTATTAAGAGTGAAACCAATAGTATACTTGTAAAAAATGAGGATATAAAAAAACGTTGAAAGGATTATTTTGATAATCTCTTTAATGTTAAGAGTACAATAGATATAGGAAATATCGAGATACCTGTAAAAAAGGTTAATAGAGATTTTAAACTTAAGATTCGTCTCCATGAAGTGAAGGAGGTTTTAAAGAGAATGAAGAATAATAAATCCGTAGGACCGGATAACATCTCCATTGAAGTGTGTAAATATTTGGGTGAATTTGGTATAATAATGTTAATAGATATTTTCAACAAAATTTGACAAATCAAGAGGATGCCCCAAAGATGGAGGGAGAGTACACTTGTACCACTATATAAGAATAAATGAGACATCTAAGATTGTTTCAACTACAGATGAATCAAACTTATAAGCCATACTATGAAATTATGGGAGAAAGTGATAAGAGTATAAATTGAGATTGGAGATAAATGTTTCGGAATCAATTTGGATTTATACCAAAGAGATCCACCATGGAAGCAATCCATTTGTTAAAACATTTAATGGAGACATAGAGAGTACAGAAGAGAGACTTACATATGGTATTCATCAACTTAGAAAATAACATATGATAGTGTTCTTAGAGACATTGTGGTGAGCTCTGATGAAGAAAGAGATATCTTTAAAATATATTAATTTTATTAGAGTTATGTATGAAGGAGTTATAACCAATATAAGAATTTGCGGAGGTCTAAGGAATAGCTTTCTTATTAACATTGGGTTTTATCAAGGTTTGACATTAAATCTCATCCTTTTTGCAATAGTGATAGATGAAATAACAAAAAGTATTCAAGATGAAATACCATGGTGTACACTTTTTGTAAATGATATAGTGTTGATTGATGAAATTAGATAGGATATTAATATTAAATTAAGGTTATGGAGGGTTACATTAGAATCTAGAGAATTTAGATTGAGCAATTTAAAGATTGAATATATGAGATGTAGGTTTAGTGTCAATCATCAGAATGATGAATAAACGATTAGGTTAGATGGACAAGTGGTACAAAAAAGTGAACGTTTTAGATATTTTGGTTTTATCATTCAAAATGATGACAATATAGGGGGATGTGAATCATGAGATTCAAGCGGGTCGGATGAAATGGAAAATGGTATTTGAAATTCTTTGTGATTGTATGATACCACTGCATTTGAAGGAAAATTCTATAGAATCGCGGTATGATCTGCACTATTGTATGATACTGAGTGTTGGGCTATTAAACAACAAGAACAAAAATTGTTGTAGCAGAAATGAGAATGTTTAGGTAGATGTATGACAAAACTAGAAGGAATAGAATTAGAAATGAAGAGATTCGTAATAAGTTGGGAGTTAGTTCAATTGTAGATAAGAAGCAAGAGTGTCGTCTGAAGTTGTTTGGACATGTACAAAGAAAAGCCAAAGACGCATCGGTTAGGAGGAGCGAGAACTTAAATATAGGAGAATTAGTAAAATATAAAGGTAGACCGCTGAAAATTTGGATGTAAATTATTTGTAAAGATATGATAGTTAAGGATTTAGATAAGAAGATGGTTTTGAATACGAATGAGTGACATAGAAAAATTCGCACAAATTAAACTAATATTTTTTTATTATTTATTATTTATTATTTTTATTTTTATTTTTATTTCTATTTTCCTTAATCTGTCCTATTTTTGTCTTTCAAATGGCCGATCTCAATTTTTGGAATTAAGGCTCAAATTGTTGTTATTCTTATTCTGCAAGGCGTGTCTAAAGTGTGTCACTTGGTGAAGTCAGAGCTTATTAGAATCCGTCAAATGAGTTTTTTCTGTCACTTTTACCCACATGGCGGTTCTAGTTAAGTGCTTTCAAAGAAATTTGTGATTTTGAGAAAGTGAGTGCTAAGAAGTTGTGGATCAGCTTTGGAGAACCGGGAGAACAAGGAAGATGATATTTGCATGTTAGAAGATTGGAACAAGTGCACCATCTTCTTAGATTTCACATTGAAAACTGGATTGAGCCTATCTGGCCTCCAAGAGGAGCATTGGAAAATGCTAATTGTTTGAAGTACTTTCTCAAGAAGAATTTCTGTTTGCTGAATTGGATTGGGCCTATCAGCCCTTCCAGGAGGAGCATTGGGAAGTGACTAATTGTTTTGAAGTATTTCCTCTTGAAGAATTTATGTTAGCTTAACACAAGCTGGCCTCAGTGAGTTTCATGAGCAGTCCTTTTGGTGGGGTCTTTTGGGTAGGGCTTTATACAAGATGCACACGATTGGAAGCTGGGAATTACATTGTTGTGTAAGTTGGGGACAGTTTCTGAAATGATGATAAGTTGGTACAAGTAGGATGGTAATATTTGAAGCTTGATATTCATGTCAGCTGTTGGATACGGCAGGACTCAGGGGGCTTAAAAGGTCTCTCTGGAAGTCAAAGGTCCCTTTGGTGCTGGCTCTCTCTCTCTCTCTCTCTCTCTGAGGTGTAATGGAGAAGGTTATCAGCAGACGACAACAAACAAATGCAACAATGTGCTAGTGAATATCAATGGATTTGTATGACTTTAATGTGCTTATGGCACAGGGTTGTTGAATGTTTTGTCTATTCTGAGCCTTCATTGATAGTTAACTGGTCTATCTTGGAGGAGGTGTGGGCATGTGGCGACAAATTGAAAAAAACAAGTTTTTTGTTATAATAACTCGACTGACTTTAGATAGGGTTAATGAGGGACAGGAGAACCTTCAATGGAAGAGGGATATCCCCTTAGTACTGTCATCAATGATAGGCTTCAATTATAATTTTGAACTTCCAATTTTTTTTCTCGTGTTGAGTCTCTCTCTCTCTCTCTCTCTGGGTTGGCATTATTTTGGTGGCTGTAATGAAATATTTCTTTCCATCTCTTGCCTTTTTTTTTAAAAAAAAAAATAATTGGGTTTTTGGTCTTGTTTTTAGGGTGTGTGAGGGAATGATTTAATTGAGCCTATTTTGTATGAAAACTATACAAGGGAAATGTTATGCTCTATGGACAATGATTTATAGAGTTAGATTAAGAAAATCCGTAAAATAATGTTTCTGTCTATTTGCAACATAAACTGCGGAGCTTTCCATTCATTATGAACTATGGAATATAGGATTTCTCGTTCTAAGTTGAATAGTTTAAGGCAGCAGAATTTATTTGGGTTTATATAAAAGAAAGGAATGAAAATGTTAAAGAGAAATTATTTAAAAAAAAAAATGATGGGGCAATTCAGAACATAAAAAACAAGAAAGTAAAAATAATAAAATATAGTAAGTTTCAAAGGAAAGCACACAAATTTTACTTATTTTTTATTTTATTTTTTCTCTTTGTGCGTGTTTCTTTTTCCTTTCTTATTTTCTTTTTTTTTTTTTGGGGGGGGGGGGAGGGGTCCATGGTCCAAGATGATGGATAATGATCTCACCTAGCACAGAGAAATGATTTCATGTGATTACTCAAATCTCAATGTTTAGTGTCTGATGATGCTCTCTCTCGAAATTTTCCTTCCTGTTGTGAAATCACCCTCCTTTGATGATCATTGGGTTGATTGCGAATTTCTATATTGGTGTAATTTTTTCAGGTTCTGGTAAAAAAGGTATTAGCCTGCTGCCGTCTTTCAGAGAAAATCTTTCATGGTGGACCGAGCATGGATCAAAGATCCATTTTTACGTTGGTTGTGATTCTTGCGGGGTAAATTTCCTCTAAACTGTTTGCTTGAATGATAATGCTAACTCAACTTGGGTTGTAAATAGGATGATAATGCTAACTCAAGTCTCCTATTTTCAACTTGATGAATCAGTTCTTTAAAATGAAGTGCTGATAAGAATTTCCTGTTTCCCTTCATGAGCACTTCTATTGTCTCTGCCAACTTGGGTTTGGCATCTGTTATTAGTCAGAAACTTATAAAATGTCAGGATACCTGATCTGTGTTGGCAATATCTAATTGAAATGTAATTCTCACGTTGGCATTCTTATCTTATTGATGACACCATTTAATAAATGATGTGCTAACAGTTTAGGCCATGCCATTTAATTTGTCACTTTTGTGCGGTGTAGTATTTTGAGCGTAGAAGTTCTCTTGCAAAAATTTTTGATTCTCCTTTTTCCTGCTGAAAATTGTTCTTTGACTTACACTATAAGTATCATTAGTTGGTCACTTTGCACTCAAAGCACTGATAAATGATTGCCTTGATATCTTTACTTTGGAGACCATGTAAATGACGTCAACAATTCATGGTACCAAAACGAGTCCTTAAGTCTTAGTTCCAATTGGGGGTCATATGAAAGAAAACATCATGTTTGTCATCTGGCAGCAACCAATGCTCCCCTCCCTGCACCCCACAAAGCTGAAGAAATTTGGAATTTCATAGAAGATAGTAGAAGTACTTGAATTTTCTGGATGGTAATGTGTGATATTTTCCTGCAGATGTGTCCAATAATAGGAGAACGATTCAAATGCAGAGATTGTATAGAGAAAATTGGCTATGACCTATGTGGAGATTGCTATAAGACCAGATCCAAGCTTCCTGGCCGGTTTAATCAACAGCATACTCCCAATCACAAGTTTGAGCTTGTTAAGTTAGATGTGGTGCAGGAGATGTTGAGGGTAATAACAGTGCAGTTTGAAGGTGGTTCGCCTGGTTCCGAGCCTCATATTGTTAATGAGGTGAACCCTGAAGATAGTTCCATAAGTAGTACTTATTTAAATGGCACTGAAGACGAAGAGAATGCTGAAGATGGTTCGGCCATTTCAAGTATCCGCTTGGATGTACAAGACGACAACCTGTTAGCTGATCAAGAGAATCACTAAGATGCAGTGTCTTAAATGGGGCCAATGCGCGTGCAAATGCTATCTGCAGTGCGTCAAGGAGTCATACAAGGATTTTCACATCTTGGCTTTGGGTGCTTTGCGGCTGCAGTGCCTTTTATGACAAAAAAGAGAAGTGATTTATCTAAATCCAAATGTATTTTTGTCTTTTGAGCTTGAGTGCTCTAAATTCATAAGCCTACATTTAGGATTTCTTTTTATCTTTTAATGTGTAGAGAAAAGCTCACAGATGGTGAGGTGGGGATGCCTATGTTCAAAAGAAAGGGCGTTATTCTGTTGCATCTGGAACCAACCAAAAGATTACTTTGTCATGAGAGAATTATTGTCAAGGATTGGTATTGTATTGTACAGGCAATTACTTTGTCATGAGAGAAATATTGCTTCTCTCTCCCCCCACCCCCTCCTCTCACGGATTTATCACCTGCAATGTGCAATAGGTGGCCAAATGAATGACCATCTCACTCATATTTATCCATATCGACTTTTAGAAATGTTTGAATGCAGTTTACATTTGCTTATTTAGTTGAAACGAAATTTCCACGCGATAAGCAAAAGTTGACATAATCTGAATAATGTAAATTGATTTTGGGTTCATGGGGATGCTAATGTGGTGGTCCATCCTCTATCATACAAAGGGCACGGTGAGAGGTCCATCCTATAAAAGTACTCCCTAAACCCCATCAAAGACCCACACGATGGTCCATCTTCTAAAAGTACTCCCTAAACCCCATTAGAGGCCCACAGGACAAAAAGAGGATGAAAAAGCACGCTTAGAAACCAAGAATGCGGTCACAATTCCATTCCCCTAACCTGTTAATAAAAGGTTCAAAAATGTTGATGTGAAAGAACAAAAAAGAAAAAAACAAAGCCAAGAAATACAGCCCACAAGAGGCCGGACATCAGACCAGAGAACATATGTTGTCCGTACTTGATAGTAATTGAAATGCTAAGGCTCCACCCATGGGGCTGGGGAACAAAACTCCACTCGATGATAATATTTCTTTACTTTTAATTTTCTCTTGTGAGATTCATACTTGTGGAGACATTACTTTACATTTCCATGAGATGTTATCTTAATAACTTGATAATTAAATAGATTGAGAGTATTTTATTTTTTTTATTATTGGGTATTAAAAATTATATTCTGATTAATTCAATTCGAACGTTTATCGAATCTTATTTAAAAACGATTCTTCTAGTATAATATTTTTTATTTTTAAATTTTAAACTTAAAATTTGATTAAGAAATTTAACACATTTTTCTACTAAACTGATTATCTGTTAATAAAAATATTGATTTGAGCATGACAATACCACAACTCAAACCTTCATCTTTATCCACCTAGAAAGTTTGGACTTTTGTAAATACATTGCTACTATTTGTGTAAAACAGATAAATAAGTTTAACGATTACAAATCAATTAAGAATAAAATATTATGACAATATATTTTTATATTATTTATATCGAATTAAATTTAAATATCAATTATATCATTTTATGGTTTTATTTTCAAATTAAATTCGAAATCTAGAACCAGAGAGAAAATGAAAAAAAATGTAAAAATTTCTTGGTAATTAAATGAATTTTTATTAAGTATTTTTATTTTTTATAATCACTAAGTATTTACTTGATTGTGGCTTAAGGGGGGGAAAAACGAAGAAGAGTGAGAAAATAGGTTTGCAAAAAAAAAATGTCGGAGAAACAAGACAAGAGTATTGAATGACGTGACGGACACGCGTTGAGGAGGCGAGTAGTTTGTGGATCAGTTTGAAAGGGCGGGAGGACGTGAAAGGGATTATGAAACAGAGTTTAAGGGAGAGGGAGTGGGATCCGGGAGGGAAGTCATGATTGGGCGGAATCAAATCACACGTTGGATGCTGTACGTCGGAATTTGGAATATGAAATCGAGGTTTTACAAATTAAAAAAAAACAGAGGACCATCAAATCTACCACGTGAATGTCTATTTCAATTTCAATTTCTAGGGTTTAGGGCTACGGATGATTTTTATTTTTTTATTTTTATTTTTCAATTGGGGTTGTCTTGTTTAGCTTTTGCGGCTGTGGGCACAGAGAGATTAGGTTTACGGTAGAGATTTAATTTTTGAAAAAAGAGTTTATAAACTGGAACCACCTAAATAAAATAATTTAATAATTTTAAAAATATTAGAATTAAAATGGAAAAATACTAATTAAATTAAAAAATAAAAAATATAACACTTTTCTAACTTCTCTTTTTTAATGGTCTTGGGTTTTCTCGATAATTTTTTTTAAAAAAATCTCGCATGCTTACAAGAAAAAGAGATAAAAACTAAGTTTCAACAATGATATTGATGGCCGAAGAGGAGATGGAGAACCTGCCATTGGCAAACCGGAGGCTATCACTTTCACGAATCACATGCATCATACATGCAAAAGAATATAAAGTTCATGTTTTTTTTTTATTTTTTCAAAATAAGAGTAACAACAATACAAGCTTTTATTACAATTTAAATATAAAATTTTAAGAAAAATATTTAAATAAAAGTTATTTATTATTGAGTGTTGCTACAAGTACATATAATATCCATCTTAACGATTTTAAGAGAATAGCTTAGTGGTTATAAATTTTTTATCGAAAATCTTAAATTTAAATTTTTGTGATGAAAAAAAAATATAATGTCCATCTTAAGGTCAGAACAGAGATCCTTATTGTTTTAACATATGAACAGGAATTTAATTCAAATACCCACGTTGTTTTACTTCAAATGTTAAATATTCCTCACAATATTGACAACAATAAATTACTCATCACATCACCTGCGTTTCATAAGTTTTCGTGAAGAACATTTTTTTAGCTGAGAGAGAGAGAGAGAGGGAGAGAGAGAGAGAGAGAGAGAGACGCGAACACCCACCAAACAAAAAACAGAGAGAGAGAGAGGGAGAGAGAGAGAGAGAGAGAGAGGTGAGTTTATGATATGTGAATGGCTCATCATTGATGGTAAGGAAAGCCGCAAAGGGACATCATGAGAAATAAGAATGCATTTTTGTGCATGCACGAATTCCATACAATGACACCTCCAAACAATGCCTTATTATTATTATAATATAGTGCTCTCATCATTGGTGCTCCTTTCCGCAGATTAATCTCCGCCATACAATTTGAACTCGTCATCACCCCCTGCTTTCTGCCGTACAGCAGCATAACCAAAATGCTGAGAAAAATCATCAAATTTTGAGAGTTAGTCGACGGTGATAAGGCAGCTGCATGGGATGCAATGAATGTTGAGGAGCACACTGGATTACGCACCCCCCGCTCTGCCCAATAAAATAGCTGCCGTTCCACATAGACCAATGAGGTGGTGGAGAGAGCAATTTTGGCGGGAAATGTTTAGGGTTTTTTTTTTTTTTTGCGCCGGGGGGGGGGGGGCGCAGACATGATTGAGATTGAGAAGATTCCTTGGGGTAAGAATATTATCATAATATTATCCCTCCTTACACCATGAGGTTTGGGAACAGATTGAAATTGATGCCATGGATTTGGTGGAACCCCATCATTAATTACCTTAAACGCCAATCCCCCCATCACTCAAAAGCCCTAAATTGAGGAAGAGATGGACACCCAAAGGACAATATGCTTGATTACCAATAAATATGGGACAAGAACTTTAAAAAACAGGGGAGGCCGGGGGGGGGGGTGCGGCGAGGTCGAGAGGAAAATGAAACAAGTTTTCTACCTCTCAAATTGGAAATGAATCGGTCATTGATTTGTTTGTCTAAACATATGAAAATATGCATAAATTTCAACTCCTATTAGTCGCACTGCAGCCACCAAGAAATATCATTTTAACCTAATATACCCTTCTCAACTAAAATTTATGAATCGCCTTCTCTAAAAGTTAATTGACTATTAATTATGCTAAAGAGATATAGCTTAATTGATACCGTCTTCCTTTCTCTCGGAGATCTTGAGTTTGAATCTTCTTTAGATGCAAAAAAAAAGTTGATTGTTAATTATTAAATTAATTATAGAGGTAGGCAATTCTCAACATTGAGGCCACTCAACTTTTGTCACAATTTAATGATGTAATTAACCTTCTTTTGTTGAATTCTTTCACCCTTTCGAACTCAGATAGAAAGTTTTAGATCAAATTATTAGATTTAATGTTTCTGCTACAAAACGTTTGCATATTGAATAAAATTTGTTATATTTTATAGAATTTCTTTCTTTTTTTTTATATATCAAAATCAACAAATATATATTAAAAACAGTTGATTGAATTCCATATAACTTATACCAGAATTATTAGGTAATTAATATGATTTCAACACTCATTATAATTAAAAAAAATATAAAAATAATATTACATGGATCAAATTGATAAAAAATGTACGTGATAATTTGTATATGTATATTTTGACAAATTCTTAGTTAGATATTATTTAAATTAATTAAAATATATCACTAGGGTAATTGAAAATTTGTTGAGGTTAAAGTAGGGTGATATTAATTGTGCATTGGGTTCTCAAATCAAGGTACTTGGTCCACAATTGTTGTTTCTCTAATGTTGACCTTTGCAGTGGGCTACACCTTTCAAACCTAGAGACGCCGGACGTGCCAAGTTAAGGAAGGAATCCTATGGCTGGCTGGCCATATGGTCTTCCAACGCATTATGTGATGTGGGCTTGTGAGTTGACAAGAGCTTCTCAAATGATCCACGAGAATATAATTACTTTGAAAATTAAAAGACATTTGTAATTTGTAAAGAATAATAAATAATTTAAATTGTACTTGGTAATTCCTTCTTAAAAATGATTTAAATTAATTATATGTTAAGTATAATTGCCATGAAAAATATAGAGATGTTTGTAACATTAGCAAAAATGATTTCCAACATCATATTACCGCACAACTAATTAGTTTTATGGAGAGAAAATAGGTATTTAGAGAATTTTGTATAAATCAACCTATTTTTAATTGAATTTAATTAAATTTAAAATAATTATCAGATAATTTATCCCAGAAAAATTCCAACACAACTCATCAAATATATTACTTATTTTATAATAAATTTTAAGCTGAAGGAAAAAAGTAATGGTTCAATTGGGATGCCAAACACCACTCCTTCCTGATTAGGGATAAGATTTTTGGGTAGAACTCTACTTTTGGCATTTTGGTATGGAGGAATGCATAATCCATGAAAACCAGTAGAAAATTCCAAAAAGTGGGTGTCCGGGGGAGGGGGTGTGGTGAGCCACACTATTCTATTCATTTAAATTACGTCAAGGCCGCACTAATGTCTCCTAGAAATGGCAACGTAGTCTTGAAGAAATCAAAAGAAATACACAACACAAGGGCTGTTGCTATCATGTTTAGACATTCAAAATAACAAATACACAAGGACTGAAGCTAGTGATGCTGAGACTTGAACATACGTAGAATGATCCATCATTTTGGCAAATTCACATTTTTTTTAGTAGATTAGGTAACGATTCAAAACCAACCCAGAGTTGATTCTAAGATCATCAATTCCAATTCCTATTCATTTCGGTTCATACCAATTCGATCCGGCTTTGGTTTAATCATTAGAGCAAAAAAGATAGTTTTACTCGAGTTGCTTTAGCTTTTCGCCTCTAGCCTCCCTTAAGATCAAAATTTGATTCTCTTTGACAATCGATTTTGCCTTTGACAAGCAAAGGAGAGAGATAACATGAGGGGTAGAGAGTGGAGAAATCAAAGATTGAGATGAGATGGGAGAGAGAGACAGAGAGAAATCAAAGGAGAGATACAAGGGATGGAAAGAGACCGAGAGATTTAGGGGTAGAGAGAAAGAGAAATCGAAAGAGAAAGACGAGGTTGGACCCCCCCCCCCCCAATACTAGAGAAATCAATGGAGGAGAGAAATGAGGATTAAGATCTTGGAGATGGAGAGAGGAAGAAAAAAATTGAAATCAAAGAAAGAAAGAGGATGGAAAATGGAAGAGTAGAGAGATTTTCGAAATTGAAGGATTGGAAGATGTAAAGACCGAACTAGAAAAACAACAAAGTATACGTTGGTTTTAGGGATAGTCCAGTAACAATAACCCCCTCTCTCGATTTCATGATCTGAGATTCGATTCATATTGTAACAAAAAAAAAGAACAGACGATTCTTCCTTATCTATTCTGATTTCAGAAAATATAAACTGTAATAGAACCATGCACCTCACACTTTGAGATCAAGGTTCAAACTAATATACAATAAAGAGAATGTTTCCTCATTCCGCTACTACATAGATCAGAGTTAACGGAGTAGGAATTTGATTTCAGGACAACTTGTATAAATATATATATATATATATATATAGTGCATTAAAATATACATATGTATGTATATAAATTGTAAGTATAATAAATATGGAAAAAAAATAATTATCTAACATGTAAAATATTAAAATTGAAAACTTAATAAACAAAATTTTCTTTTCTTTTCTTTTCTTTTAAAGAAAAAGAATGAAATTTGTTATAAGAGAAAATAGATAAGTGATAAAAAATTTTAAAATTTTAAAATTGTGTATGTTATTGGAAACATAAAATATATATCACCATAATTAGATATTTTATTATGATTTGAATTTTAGAAGATAGACTATTATTTAAAATATAAAACAAAAAAAAAGAGAAGAATTGAGAAATATTGTGTAAGTATCATATTCATATAGTCTAATTTCTATTTTTTGTTACGTAAAATTTTGAATATGAAATCTTCAAATTGTGAGAGGGGATTGTGATCATTAATCTATCTCCTTGAAAATATAATCTAATTTCTAATCCCAGTGATCGTCAATACGTTGTAGTATATACAATAATATGCTATTAGTATTATCTCAATACACACATAATTTAAGAAATCAACAAAAAAGGATAAAATTAATAGGAGTTAGAAATTATTTATAGTTATTTATAATAGGAGGGACAAAATTAATATTATATTTTTATTTAAGGGTGTAAATATTAAGAAATTGAGAGGGATATATGGATCTTTTCAAAAAGTTGCCCCCCGCCCACCGTTGTATCTACCGTTGAGTATTAACACTCGAACATGCTCTCTTAAAAGAGACTTCCGATTTATGATACACAGAAACTTCACCCCTCTGACGTTACTCAATATTATTTTAGTATTTTATAATATTTTTCAGATTTTATATTTTGTATTTATTTTTTAGAATCTTAATTTCATAATTTCATATTTAACTTTAGGAAAATAAAAATATTAATTTAGGTTTTAATTAGTATTTTAGGATTATTTGGATTAATTTTAGGGTTAGGAATTAAAGTTGGGAATTATTTTATAATTTAGGTTTAATTTAATGAATTATTTATTTATTTGATCATAACTTCTAGTTAAGGTTTTCTTTGTTTTATGATTAATGATTATATATTTGATCATTTTAAATTCTTATTATAAAAAATAACTATTTTACTATTTTAATTAAATAATTAATATTTATATAAAAGTTATTATATTTTTCATGCTTAAGTGTGTCCATACTTTTCGATTTCTGTATTTTAACAAAAATACTATTTTCTTGTATTGTTTTCTATCCATTTTCATTTTCCCATTTTTGTTTTCACACAACGGAACTAACTGAGTGGACCAAAGCTTAGACCTGCTTGTGCAAATGTTGCTAACATATTAGTAGGCTTGATTAGGGTTTTTTTTTTTTTTTTTTTTTGGAAGTTTGAGCAAGGCTTGGCAAGGGATGATAATGGGGTGAACATGGTGTTGAGTTTGCTATTACCATGTCTACCTTGATACCTTTCAACTATTATCATATCCAACTCAGATCCTACTTGGATAGTAAAATGGACAACTATATCCGACCCAACTGGTTTTCACAAAAACTGACCCATTTGACATGACCCGACTTGACAGGAGTTTGAATCAACAAGGGGCAAAGTGGTTGACTCCATCGTAAAGTCTAACAGCCAATTTGTGGGTGGGGAAGGGATGAAGGGAGTGGCTATCTGACTCTCTCTGTATGGTTGTATGTGTGGGCTTGGAGAAGGGATGAAGGGTGGCTGGTGATTGATCGTCAATTTGAGGGTGTGGCTGTGATGAAGGGTGTAGCTGTCTGGCTCTCTTTCTCTCACTCTTTTGGTGTGCAAGTGGGGAATGGATGAAGGGTGGGGTAACCGTGGCCATGTGGGCGGGGAACAGACAAAGGGTTGTCGGTGATTTAGTAAAGTCTAACCATCGATTTGTAAGTGGGGAATGGATGAAGAATGTAGCTATTTTACTCTCTCTCTTTCAATGTAGTTATATAGGTGGACTGATCATTAATGATTTGTCAACTACTGCCGTTGTTGATTTTGTGGGCAGGGAAGTGAAGGGATGGAGGGTAGGGAGGAGGAAGATAGAGATTGTGTCTTCACTTTGCAGTTGCAATGTTTTGGGTAAAGGTCAAAGTGTGTTAAAATGACACCCTAAATTCTAATAAATTGAATATAAATACAATTTAATAATAAAATAAATTGAGTAACAGGTTGGGTCGGGTTAGATTTTTCATGAATTTAAATAGTATATGAATCGACTCAATTATTAAATTAAAAAACCAATCCCCTAACTCGTCCCTAACATTTTTTTTTAAATAACTATGTTGAATCAGATTAATTAGATATTTATCGGATTAGATCGGATATTGTCATTCCTAGGCTTAGTGATAAACTAATCTTAAATTTTAATCTTAAATTTAGATTCAGACTTAGGCTTTTTATCTCATCTAGACCAAACCAAAGTTTAGATGTGATGAGACATGGTCCAAAACCTAGCTAGAAGGGTTAGTTTTTGGAAAGTCCATGAAAGACAACTACCGATTGATGTCCAAATATTATGACAATTCACCGAAGGGTGTCCGTCACCCAGATCTCACGAACGAAGAGTTTCAGCCACCATGATCTCCCGAACGATAGGGTCTCAGTCGCCCCGCCAACCAAACGTGGTTTATCAATCAAAGAAAACCGTCCCGATCGGGCATTCAATCGTCGGTCTATTAAACGAATGAACTCTAAAGATTCTTCATCGGTCAAACGACCGATCGATAGCCAACAACCCTAACAATTCCAAGAGAATGTCAAAATACCCAATCAGCTCCGATTTCCTATTAAGAAACAGTATTTTTAGGATCTTTTAGTTAATGAAAGAATCCCACGAGAAAGCAAAAGTTTTCCAAATGATGAGAGTCACGATCAATTTAGAATATTGAACTCTCGAGATTTTCGGATCTGTTTTATAAGGAAAGTAGGATTGAAACACCCCCAGGGCGCAAGACTCATTCAGGTATAAGAAATCCTAAAATCTTCCAAGTCAAATATACTCTCTTGGCTTCACACATTGGACACTCTAATCACAAGAAACTATTCTCTTGAGCTCTCAGTCTGTTTTTCTTTTATTCCAAAATCGCTCTTTCTGATTTGAGTATCGGAGTCTCCCTGCCAGAGCACCCTCCGGCGGTTTTTACAGGTATTACATCCCTTCTGACGGTAACCATTCAAATCTACAAGGAACCGGTATCTGTGAAGTCGTAACACACCTCCAATAAATTGGCGCCGTCTGTGGGAACAAACTAGAGCAACTTCTGTTATTCTGATAACTATGCTTCCGAAAATCAGAGTATCTTCGAAAGCCGCTCTTGTTGTAGAAGGGCACATTGTAACACCTTCTGAGGCTGTCCTTCCTATAGCACCCAATCACTGTGTTCGTGATCATGCGGCCTCCCCTTGCCCGCCTCATCAGGATCAGGCCCTGCAGCCTATGATCCCTGGCCAGCCGATTGTGACCCCTGTTTTGGATCGATTCAGCCGCCTCCAGATGGAGAGACTGGAGTCAAAGATTCAAAACATGAGCAAACAACTGGAGGGCCTTAGCCGCACCATTAAGCCTGAGGGCCAGTCAATTGTCGGGGGGTCTAAGCGTCCCTAGTGACAACCGTCACCCCCACGCCATGAAATGTTCGAAAACTGTAGGTTAGATCCTTGCGATCTTCGAAAGCAAGTCGAGCAACTTGTAGCAGAAGAACTTGGGCGGGCTAATGCTCAAGTAAACCAACCTTCCCTCTATTCTCACGCTTCACCTTTCAATCCCAAGGTTTCTTCGAAGCCTATGCCTCTTAACATACTCTTGCCCCTTATGGAAAGGTAGAATGAGACAACAAACCCCCGGGATCATGTGACCCATTTCGTGACTGTGATGATTTTCAGAGACATGTCGGATACAGCATGTGTAAACATTTTTCAACCACTCTTTTGGGAAACGCACTAATTTGGTTCAATTCTTTTCCGCTGTTGAGCATAAGGACTTTCACCCAACTACGAGGATAGTTTGAGTCACATTTCGTGATAAGCAGATGGGTCAAGAGAAAGTTCACCTCACTCTTGTCATTGTATCAGAGGGAGAAAGAGTTCCTAAGGGACTTTTTAGAAAGATTCAAAGCAGATGAGAGTTCCATCTTTGAACCATTCAATCGTGCTGACTGCGCTATTAATAGGACTGCGACCTTCCGGCATGAAAGTGTCGATCACGAAAAACCCTCCTGCTACTATCCAGGAGTTTTACGCCCAGGTCGAGAAATATATTGCTGCTAAGGATGCTGAAACATTTGACCACAGGAGAGATCAATCCGTTCGAAAGGAATACAACCGATCGCCCAGAAGGTCTCCACCAAGGAAGAGCCGAGCGAATCATCCTCCTCCGTGGAGGTATAACAACTACACCCTATTGAACGAGACCCTTGGTTGGGTCTTAACTTTAATTAGAGACAAGTCGTACATCCAATGGCCCCCACGATTGACTGAGGACGACTCCAACAAAGACAGAACCAAATACTGTCACTTCCACCGTGATTATGGTCATACGACAGATGATTGCAAGAAACTAAAGGATGAACTAGAATTCCTGGTGCGCGATAGGAGACTACAAGAGTTCATCATCAGGAGGGAAAGAGATCCCCCTGCCGATCGCCGACATGAATTGTCGTGACGCGACCGGGCGGAAGACCGGCAAACTGCTCAGTCCCCAACCGATAAGAGAGATGGAGCAATACTCCAAATCCATGATGGACCGGTCCTTCAGAAGTTTCCTCATTCTTTTGATAATCCATCAGAAAATGAAGCAGGACACATGATCACGCCGATCTTCTACTTTCTGAAGACACTTCCTTCTGCGCCATAAGAAATTCTAGCGATAGACGCAAATAAACGACATGCGGGGAAGAACAGGTCATTGGTTTTACGGACGAAGATCTAGTCAAAATAGACCCAAACCGACATAACTCCCTCGTGATGACCACCAAGATTGGACAACATGAAGTTAGAAGAATCTTTGTCGATCAGGGGACATGCTGTAACCTCTTATACCGAGATGCCTTCAGACGAATGAAGTTTACTTCTGCCTATCTCCAACCCCACACAGGATCAGTCAAAGGGCTTTCGGGCAAATAGATATAACCCAAAGATATTATCTTACTTCCAGTTACTGTCGGAACGTCTCCTAACCATGTGACGGCTTTTGTCATATTCAACATGGTGGATTTTCCTTCGCTCTACAATGTCATTCTGGGTAGAGTGGGTTTAAACGCTCTGGAAGTTCTGTCCAGCACTAAACACATGAAAATCAAGTTTAGAATACTGCTAGGAATCGGGACACTATCATGCGATCCGGAATCCTCAACTTTTGCTCCTAAGTGATCATCGGGCTCTATTGTCAACGGCTCCCCTTCGGGACTGCGGGGGTATTTTTTTCAAACTATTGAAGCACCGACTTAATGGATTTTTCGCAAGCACACTTTTTGTTCCTATTGCTCGGAGAGCTTAAATCGCTCAGTTCTTATTGTTCGAACGCGTCGTCAATCAGCGATGGAACTCCTCGGACGGGTGGATGCGGCCCCTCTATCTAAAGATCTCATATTGCTTGGAGGGCCTAAATCGCCCAATATCTATTGTTCGAACGCGTTGTTAATAATGGATGAAACATCCCGGACGGGTGGACACGACCTCTCTATCTAAAGATCTCCTATTATTCTGAAGGACTAAGTCCTCCATCTCCTATCGTTCGAACGCGTCGTCAATAAGGGATGGAATTTTTGAACGGGTGGACGCGGCCCCTTTATCTGAAGATTTCCTATTGTTCGGAAGGTCTAAGTCATCTAACTCCTATCATGCGAACGAGTCATCAATAATGGATGGAACTCTCCATACGGGTGGACGTGACCCCTCTATCTAAAGATTTCTTTTTGCTCAGAGGATCTAAGTCATCCAACTCTTATCGTTCGAACGCGTCGTCAATAAGAAATGAAACTCTCCGGATGGGTGGACGCATCCATCTATCTAAAGATTTTCTATTGCTCAGAGAGTTTAAGTCGTCCAACTTCTATCATTCGAACGCGTCGTCAATAAGGGATGGAACTCTCCGAACGGGTGAACGCGGCTCCTCTATTTAAAGATTCCTACTGAACGGAGGCTCTAAGTCGCCCTGATTCTGTCGGGTTAACGCAACAAAGATTACGACTAAAAGTAACCAGACGACCTCTATCGATGAAAAAGTAAAAGTTTCTTATTGAATAGGTAAAAGTAACTGGATACAAAATTTCAAATGAAAGTTATACAGCCGGACTCTGAGTGTTTGTCGCTTTTTTGACTGAAGACAGAGCGTCGCTTAAACCCATACAACAGATTATCTCTTCGGCGTACTTTAATCTCTAGGACAATTTGCGTTGGGAGTCTTTGAAGATAATGACATCCTTCGTACGAGACTCCTCAAACTCAACTATTCTGTGTTCTGTCATTCGAAGAGACTCCTCATGAAGTTGGGCTAACTTCTTGATTGATTGAAAACGTGCCTCACGCACTGTAGTTTTCGATTTCAACCGTACACATTGCTCTTGGTATTGGGCCAACTCTGAACGAAATCTTCTCAGTTCTTCCTCTCTTTGATTGAGCAACACACCGGACGTGCTCTTGGTCTTTGCGGTCTCTTCCTTTCGAGCAGGAACTTCTTTTTGCGCTTGAGCCGGATGGGTTAACCCAGAGAGACGCCCCTCTAAGTGACTTATCACCTGCCTCCCTTGCTGTTCTTGTAATTGGGCAAGAGCTACTGTCTGAAAGGAAAATTAAGTCAATAAGAGTAAAAATGAGAAAGAATACAATAAGCATAAAGAAAGAGCTACCATTAGGCCTAAGGACTTAAGAGCCCCGCCGACTTGCTCATAAGACATTCTATGGAAGTCGAGCTCGCACCGATGAAAGTCAAACCAGTTGGCAATGCGATCCGCCTCAGCTAGATCTATATAACTATATTGCATATCTCCAACGCAAATAATGACGATCCCCCATTTTTTGAACCCTTCTTCCTATCAAGGACCAAACACGGATGGTCGGCGAAGAAGCCGCCCCTTCAAAAATCTTGTGCATACCCTTAAGCATAGGCCAAATCGGAACAGCAGAAGAGGGTCATGCCATCTTGCCTCTCATGACCCTGGAAATATTCGCTCTCGTCGTAGCACC
Organism: Dillenia turbinata; assembly: GCA_037126225.1. Taxonomy (NCBI): domain Eukaryota; kingdom Viridiplantae; phylum Streptophyta; class Magnoliopsida; order Dilleniales; family Dilleniaceae; genus Dillenia; species Dillenia turbinata. Next base: position 22,201,774 of record JBAMMX010000005.1, on the reverse strand, counting down.
AGACGAAGGATCGTCTCTCGATCCTCCTAATTTATCCACACTAGCATTCATTTCACCCAACGGACTACATTCGTCCAGAATGGTAGTTTCCCTTGGTGTAACTGTTGTCGAGGCCGAACAATAAGACAAAATTACCATGCAGATGAGGGAGAATAAATCGCTCTCCTCTTCACCGAAGGGGGTGACGACTCTAGAAGGGTCTCAGACGCCTTGGTAGAAGGTCTTAGGAGGGCCTTAGACGCCCCGATATCCTCCTGAAGGGACCTTCCAACACCTGGTCGAACCAGTTTATCCACAGTATCATTCTCCAACACAATATCGTCAAGAGAATTCAAAAAATCAACCAATTCGATCTTCCCCCTCTCCAACAGAAGGTGTCTGTTAATTTTTCTCTTCTCCCCAATCAGCAGGCCGGCCAAGGACAACATCTGATCATCCAATAGGAACTTGACCCCTATATTTTGACCGGTGGACTTGTAATAACCACCGACCGATCGAATGAAACGACCGTGTTTTGATGTGATTGGGGTTTCAGCCTCAAAGAAGGCACCTCATTCATTACGGGCAGTAGGGGCATCGAGAATTCAACATAAAAGAATTTCTGCATTCAGTTTTTGTCAATGGACTCATTATAATAGAACCTCTAGCTAGACCCAGGTCAGGTTTGTAACTTATACCAGCCCTTGATCGAGCCGCTATTTCCACATCTCATCAAAATAAAAATAGACGACAAGATGTCGAAATCAAAGCGAAGGCGACAAAACCCTAACAAGGAAGCTACAACAACTACTAGATGCCAAACACTTGGGATCAGAAGAGTCAGAAATATGTTCCAACAGCGTAGTACCTCCGCGAAAGGACCCGTGTATGGAACTTTTAACCCATACCTAACTGATTGCAGGTACATTCGCATGCAACCCTCTGGCGCCGTATTAGCCGGATCGGCTTCCACGACAGACACTAAGGTATAATCATCTCCCATCAGCATATCAGTTTGCACCTCCTAGAGTTTCTTCAGGGACATAGTACTCGCAATGTTACCAATGTCTGGAAAGATCTGAGAAGCAGATGCTTTTGCCATTGTTTTTGGAAATGACTTCTCTAACAGGTCTCAAAAAAGGATTAAAAAGGGAAATGAGTGAGAAAACCAGGGTACGAGGTCCTCTAACGAACGTAAATTCTTACGAAGTGTGCAAAAGACGATTCACGAAAATCGAAACGACAGAAGTCAGATTAAAAAGTTATGTACCTTTTCAAATAATCATTACTCATGATGTTTATTTACCAAGAAGGTCAGAGTCGGGGGCAAATGATACGACATGGTCCAAAGTCCAGCCAGAAGGGTCAGCTTTTGGAAAGCCCATGAAAGACAGCTACTGATCGATGTATAAATATTATGACTATTCATCGAAGGGCTTCCGTCGCCTAGATCTCACTTATGAAGGGTCTCAGCCGTCCAGATCTCCCGAACGATAGGGTTTCAGTTGCCCCGGCAATCGAACGTGGTTCATCAATCAAAGGAAACCGCCCCGATCAGGTATTCAATCGTCGGTCTATCAAGCGAACGAATTCTGAAAACCCTTAATCGGTCGAATGACTGATCGATAGCTAACAGCACTAACAATTCCAAGGGCATGTCAAAATACCCTATCAGTTCCTATTTCCTATTTGGAAGCAACATCTTTATGATCTTTCAGTTAAGAAAAAGATTCCACCAGAAAGCGAAAGTTTCCCAAAGGATGAGAATCACGATCAATTCGGAATATTGAACTCTTGAGATTTTCGGATCTGTTCTATAAGGAAAGTAGGGTCGAAGCACCCCGAGAGCGTAGGACTCTTTCAGGTATAAGACATTCTAAAATCTTCTAAGTCAAATACGCTCTCTTGACCTCACATATTGGGTACTCTAATCATAGAGAACCACTCCCTTGAGTTTTTAGTCTATTTCTCTTTCATTCGAAAACCGTTCTTTCTAACTTGAGCGTCGGAGTCTCCCCGTCGGAGCACTCTTCAGCGGTTTTTGTAGGTATTATATCCCTTCTGATGACAACCGTTCTAGTCTACAAGATGTCGGTATTTGTGGAGTTATAACCCACCTCTAACAGGATGTATTTTTAAAAGTGCTTATTGACATTTTTTTATATAATTTTTAATTTTTTTGACTGATATGTTTTTAATCTAGTCGTGAATTTAAAGAGTTTTATGAAAAACTTTTAGTTTGGTATAGAAATTGTACAAGTTTGTACAAAACGTTTTGATGTATTTAACAATACTATATGTCAAGAGAAATAAGATGCTCTCTTACTCTTATTCATCCAAACTTAAATTCTATGGAACTTTTTACTATGATCTACATCTGGAGCTTGCTCTAAAGAAATTTCAAACTAAATTATATTTCACCACGAATTTGATCCAAGTTTTGGCTCAAATATTTGGGAATACTTGTGAGTGATGGTAAAATTTTGAATATTAACTCAAAGATTTCATCTTTAATTCATGAAAATAAACTCTATTTTGATGAAAAGGGTACCAATATTTACATATCAGTTATTTTTAAATCCTATGAATTGAGTGAAATACTTCAAATACAAGATCAATCTTTTTTTGCTCAAATTTATCCCCAAATATTTTAAGAGAATTTGATTCTTATTCTTAAAAGTTAATTTCTAAGTCATGGGTTTCCAAATTTAGATATTATGTTTTAGGAATAAGCTCAAATACTTGGGAATACTTGTGAGTGAGGTATAAAAACTAATTTTATACCTCGTTTTTTAAAAGATTGAAAAAAAAATACAATGGTTTTTTTAAAAAATTTTTGTTATGCTCATTTTTATTTTATCTTTGTTTTCTTTTTTTTTTCTGCTGTGTGGTGTGCTCCAAACCAAATCTTAGCCTCTGGTTCCATTGTAGCTGAGTGCTGTGCCTGGTTAAAGTTGACAGGGTGTGGGATGAATGCCACGTGGGAAGCCAAGAATATGCCATCTCACTATGTCATTTCTCTGCCCTTGAAAAACGACTTAATAAAGGCTGGATTGTTTGGAAGGACGTGGGCTGGCCATGGCCAGTCTGATCAAAACATGTACAAATCCACATTTGTTAGAATAGAACTTGTGTTGGCAATCATGATTTTTCACTTTTTCCTTGGCAACCAGAGAGGAGAGGAGAGGAGTGGAGAGGACAGGTAATACTCAAAATAAAAATTTAAAATGTCTACTCAATCAAAACAAGGTTTTATTATGAGTTTTGCCCACTGGAGGCATTAATTGACAAATCATTATTTATTATTTTTATTCAATTTAACTTAGTTATAAAAATATGTTAATTTCAATTATTATATTAAATTATATTTAATGACTGTTATCTCACACCAACTCCACTTCCCTTGCCCCACATTTTTTTCTAGAGAGAGTAAATAAATTAAACTGCTTCAACTCCCAAAAATGTTCCCCAAAAAAAAAAAATAAAAAAAAATTACTGAAGCACTGTTCCCTAAACCCCAACCCTAACCTTTTTCCCCCTTGTAACTCTCTTTTAACATAAATACAAATTTTGCCTCCTCTCTCATTTCCCTCCCTCCCTCTCTCTCTCTCTCTCTCTCTCTCACACCTCCTCTGCCCTTCCCTGTTTTGCAATTTGCGCACACTCACTCTCTACCTCCTCCCCCCACTCTCTTTTTCTCTGTTCTCTTAAAAATCAAAGTAGAGAGAAGAGGGAAGAAATAAATGGGAAAGTATATGAAGAAAGCAAAGATAACAGGAGACATAGCACTGATGGAAGTCTCACAGTCCTCTCTTGGTGTTAGAACCAGAGCCAAAACCTTAGCTTTACAGAGACTCCAAAGCACTGCTCAGCAAAGCCCTGAAGCTGAACCCACTTCTTATCTCCAACTCAGAAGCCGAAGACTAGAAAAGCCTCCTTCAAAACCCCAACAGAAGAAAGAAGAGGAGGAAACGAAAGAAAACTCCAAAGCCAAAAGCCCTAAAAAGTCAAACCCCAGGTCAAATTCACGGCTTAATTCTGATTCTGTCGGGTCGAATTGTTCGAAATACCAGTTGGGTTGTTTTGATGAGGGCTTACAAGCTTCTGGTGGGTCTAAAGATGATGAACAAATTGAGAATGTTGAGGCTTCTTTTGGAGAGAACAACTTGGATTTCGATGGAAGAGAAAGGTAAACTTTTTCGCTTAGTTTTTTTTTTTTTTTTTAATTTCTTTGGTGGGTTTGTTAATTTTAGTTCATTTTTTCTGTTGGCTCGATTAAATGTTTTTTTTTTTTTTTTGAGTTTGAAATTAGGGTTTTTCTGCATGCAAGGTGATTGGTTGTTCGAAAAGCCTATTCTTTAATTTTTGGCTTCTTGATTTCAGAAATTTGCTGTATTTTGATGTTTGAGGGTTTCTATGAGTCTGGAAAATTTCTAGGGCCTGTTGTGTGTCTCTGTTTTTTTTTTTTTTGGGTAGCATTTGTTGAGATGGATTGTCTTTGAGGAGTATTTCAACACCCCCAAAGATTCTTTCTATTCCTTTGGTGGTTTTTTTTTCGCTATTCCTCTACTTAAAAATCCCAAAGAAAAATTGCTGCTTCTTTTTTTTAACAAATTAATTTTTTGGTATGACGGTGTTGATTTTGTTTCTTTTGCCTCCTGGTTGAGAGGATATTTTTCTTATAGAATTATAATGATGCTTGCCTAGTTAACGCTGCGGGTAGATTTTTCCTAAGTTCCAACCCAACTAAGGGTGAGGAGGGAATTTTTTAAATTATTTTGTTTTATTTTTTTTGGGTTCATGTGACTTTTTCTATTAAATTTTTGGGGTTGTCACTCAAGGTACAGTATCATTTTTCACCAAGGATAGTCACTTTTCCCTTATAAATGGTTATTTATGGTTTACAGATTTGGTCAAGTTTGTCACCATTTTTCGTTGTATTATTTATTTGTGTCTGGACCTTGGCTACCATTAGGTCATCACACTCTTAGAGTCACAATGTCTTTCTAAAGTAGCCTTCTGTGCATTTTCTGAACTTGGATGTTGTTATGTTATTGTTATTTTATCAAGAAAGGGTTCTTTTTCCTCTTTGAGGGATTCTGATGCGCCTGGATTAGTTTCTGTGCTTTCTCTTTCGCCTGTTTAACCATATTATTTTTGTACATTACATGAGCACTAGCAAAGTTGCTTTCGTAATAGCTTGGTGGTGTTTGTGACTTCTGAGAGGTTCTTTAAATAAGGTCTCCAGACTCCTCTCTCTCTCTCCACCTCCTGGCCTTAATTGAGTACCTCCAGTACATGGTTGTTTATATTGGAAGTTAATTTTCCCATATCAGAAGACCAAATTCAATGATCTTATTTTTCTTCAGTCATACCATGGGACATTGATGTGAGAAGAACGTTGAAAAGCTCTCGATTGTATGTTTCCCAAGACATTTACTAAAGGCTGTTGAAGCACTTAAGAGACGCTTTGGAGATGATCATGTCTGTTAAACCAAATTTATTGAAGATAGGTTCTGTGAAAGGAGATTGATTGTTTGTATTACTTTGTGGTACAATACAGGCTGGTACAATGAAAATGAGAAACTGGTGCAATGATGTTGTGTTTCATAAATTCATGGTTGTCTTCAAAGTGCTTTGTGTCTTTATTTTTTTTTTTGTTGGCTTATCTGCAAAGGGTTGAGTAAATTTGTTCTTTTGTTATATTTGCCCCATTAATTTTCTGGCTCCTTTTTGCTTCCACAGTGATGCATCATATTGGTGGGGGCATGTAACTGACTGAAACTTGTTTACAAAATTCCTTGTTTTCGGGCTATAAATAAGGGACAACGTAACCCATCTTTTGCTCCATTGAAGGGTTACCGTCTGCCAAAGTAAAGCTTGTCTTTTTGGATAAATGCTACTCCACTGTTTGACTTTCCTCCCCAACTTGATGTTTTTTTGTGAACTGGAAAAACTCGATTATCTTGTTCAAAGAGATTCGAATCATGTGAAGTCGCATTTCTTGGCTGGTATTTGTAGATTTTTTTGGAACTTGTATAGAAATCAAGTTTTTTTGTGCATGCTACAGGCATTAATCCAATTAAAAGATCGGTTTTATATTCTTGAGCAGGAGCACCAGGGAAAGCACACCTTGTAGCTTGATAAGGAGCTCTGACACGATAGAAACACCGGGTTCTACTACAAAGCCAGCACCTTCTCCAGCAAACCGAAGAGCCCGAACTTCTATGCAGAGAAACACCCCGACCCAGCATGAAATGGATGAGTTTTTTGTGGGTGCAGAGAAAGTGCAGCAGAGAATCTTCATAGAGAAGTATATTGACTTTCATTAGCCAAAATCTCGCATTAGCTTTATAAATTAGGTCTAATCAATGCTTAATTGGAATTTTTATAGATACAACTTTGACATCATCAATGACTTGCCCCTCCCTGGACGGTTTGAGTGGGTGCAAGTGGCCCCATGACTGAACATCTTGTTGGACAGGAAACGGTGAGGATGGCTGGCCAAATGGTGATCTTCCCTGCCAAACCTTCATGTAAAAATTATCTAGAACTTTAGAATGATGTGTAATCAAATGATCTGTACTGTAACAGAGCTGATGATACACACTAACCCAAAATTTAGTCTTAGATGTTTTGCTTAGGATTTCGGAAGGAAGAAGCGAAATCTGATTTCTGATGATAAGTAGGGGAAATGTCGGTCTTGGTTGGGGCATATTTTTTGTTATCTTAGCGTTGGGGGATTAGGAGCTGTTTTTCAACAAATGGGATCTATGTACCTTGCTCTTTAGGTTTCAATTACTTTTGTCTTCGATTGATGCTGATGTATGCTCCTTTTAACTTAAAAGTCTCATCTGATTTCCTTGTGCTTGTCTTTTTCTCTGTTGGTATTTGCACTCCGCAACGCTCTCTACGTTTGACCAGGCAAGGCCTGCACTACGTTTAAACTTGGATGGTGATGTGTGTGTACTTTTTGGTATGTAAATCTGTAGTAGGATTCTGAACACTAATTTGGGGTGAAAATCTAAAGCAAAGATTGTTTCTGCACATGTTCTTTTAACCTCTTGTGCTAAGGCCGGTGTCTTTGGAGCTAACACTGGACCACAACATTAATTCCTCAACCTTTTGAGTTGTACTGGCATACAAATGCTCATGGTGTTTGTTGTGCATGACATCGCCTTACTTGTATGCAACTGGTTGGCCAGGACAACCCGTTAGGCCATATGGGGTACATGAGGAGAGCAGTGTGGGCTGGGCAGGCATGTAACTGCTGTTTTTTTCTTTTTTTTTTTTTTTGGATTACATCACGATTTGAATTCAGGATCATTAGGACGGGGAAGAGGAGAGGGATTGTGACCATTAGGCTATCCTTTGGGGACTACGTAATTGTTGTTTCACACCTAAGCAAAAAAGGACTTGGAAGTGATTGTTTTGTGCATATTTTTGGTTTCTATTATCAATATTTACAGTTATATTTTAACTAATTTGATTTGATCATCTGTATGGATCTTATTTAGAAGGCGGCTCTCCTAACGTAATCTTTTTCATTTCCAAGTTTCGAAGACTTGGTTAAGGGATCTAACACCCCGTTGCACTAGGTCAACTGTCCGTTCGTTATTTTGTGCATATGATTGTATTAATAAGGAAACAAGCATGCCATGGTGCTTAATGTGGTCAAGCTTTAAGGGATTTAGGTTGGCTTGTTCAATAACTAGTTTAAAAATCAGGCCTCAGTTTGTATAGGTTCTCACACTTTGGTCCAAATATATTGTCAATCGTGGTTCTTTATATCCCAAACTTACGGTCACTCGTCATCTGGACCGTAGCCATGCGATAGTTTCTGCCTCAAGGTTTTTCTAATTGAGTTCTTTTTTTTTTGGGGGCGGGGGGAGCTTATTCATATATGGTTCTCTTCATTTGCGGGACTTAAGAGTATGAGAATGTGCTTACGGGGAAAAACAAATAAATGACAAGATGCAACTAAATGAAAATGTGGCAGTTAAACTAGGTGGACTGGAAGTTGGGCTGTTTTATGGTTGATATGGGACCGCCGCTTTGGTAGTTCTGGCCATCGTGGGTTTTCTTTGTTAAGCTGTGAATTCATGCTGAAATCTTACTTCAGGTTTTTTGCATCCTGACACTGTCACACTGAGGAATAGGGTCTCTCTCTCACTCACCTTTTTCCCTGAATTTGTGGCAGCGAAGGGTGCATCAGTGAATATGGCTATGTGGCAAGTGGTGGTGCATTAATTGGAATGGTCATGAATGGCTAGTAGACCTCTGAGAGAGTAAATTTTTGCCTGTTCACATGGTAAAGTGTACGGCCTCGGCAGTGCTTTTGTGCAGCAGGATTTGTTTCTCATTATCATGTACATTGGTAAGGATTTGATGTACCCCATCTCTGTCTCTTCCCCCATTTTCTTTATTTGTTTATATATTCTCCAAACTTTTCACATGTTTCTATTTTTCCCCCAATCTTTTTATGGAGAGGGTTTGAACGGCAGGTGAACCCACCAATCTGCATGTTGTTTCTCCTTCTGATGGTCTTTTGAACCTAGAATATTTGGATAGATGCTACACATTAATATAGGAAAATGCAACTCTTGGACATCATAGAGTGATTGAACAAATGGATATTATTATTAAGATTTCAAGTCATCCATCCCATTATTTAAGTCATGAAATAATTTGGCCTAAGTAATAGTTCTCCCTTGGCAGATTATCTTTCTGTTTGTATAAGCTAGACTTGAGGGTAAGCCTTGATCCAATGGTAAAGGTTGCTATATTGTGGAGGTCCAAGTTTGAGATCTTGAAACAACTTGACTCCTTCATAGGAATAAAACTTCAAATATCCAAGGCCCCAGAATGGTACGAGTCTCGAGTTCCGGATTGCTCAGTCTTATCAAATATTCACTCCAACCATTCTGTTCACATTGTGATTATCAAATGGGTAGCCCTTTATCGGAATATAACTTTAAATTTTATATTGCTAGGCTATTGTTCGCACAAAAGCTTTCATGATTATTGTGACAAGCAAAAATCACACAACGTTGTGCACAACTCTTCATCCACTTGTTGCTTGTGCAAGCAATTTAAACAAGTTTCATGGACATTTTGCACTGAAAAGGCAGCATATTCCCCAGAGAAAATGGTGAAAGATACAACATTCAATTCTTGTAGTTCCATCGTCACACATATTCATGGTGCCATAATACCAACTAAAGCTTTTATAATTAAAAAAATTGGAGAGCTTTGAATTTCTTTTCAAGAATGGCCAATTTATTTAGGTTTAAGCAGCACACACAAGCATCACACACTATTTGGCAAACTGTCAACCCTCCTCATTGTTATCATGTCCACCCAACAACTAACTTTGATTGACTCAGCTGGAAGAAAACTGAATTCCTTTAATCATGGTCGTAAATTCGACTCTATGGGTACGAAAAAAATCAAGTTAGAAGACCCTCTCCGAAAAAGATCCAACAATAGGTCGACAAAAAAGACCCAACAATAGGTCAATCCAGATTAGTTGAGACGAAACTCCAGCTACCAGGTAGAAAACAAAAAAAAAAAAAGAAGAAAAAAGTCATGTCCACCAAACATAATTTTGGCAATTAAACATACTATAGAACCTGGCCAAACAAGAACCTCAAAAGATAAGAAGCATTTGTGTCAACATGCAGATGATCTCCAAAAGTTCAAATTTTTAAGTGCCTTGTGCATTTCAGAGACGGACAAGCTTTTCATTCAAGCAAGATTTCCTCAATCCAAACTCAAGAGTGAGCATCTTTAATGGTCTTTTCTTGATCGTCAGATATACCGCACAAAGGTTCACAATATCCACAGGAAGACAAAAAGATTCCAGTAAGCTGGCTAATAGGTACACATGCCAAACTCGGTCATTTGGACTCTAGAGCAAAAAGAGCAGTATCTGCTTCTAATATCAGCAGGCAGAATCACTTAATTAGGATCCAATTCATGCTTTAAGGAATCGGAATTGGCCACTCCTGTTGCTTTTGTCTCTGCCATCTCAACCTCGTATCCACTTGTATGTGAAGATACCTCTTTCTCCGTTTCCATTGATTTTAGTTTTGCCCGTCGTACTGCATGAAGTTCATATCTGATAAGAAAGAACAAAATTAAGTGCATTCAGTCAAATTTGCAGGAGCATATGTTAAAGCTATGTTAAAGCAGGAGTAAGTCCTGAGAAATCAAAAGGCCTTGACAGCACGATAACCGTTAGTTATTCAAAATATCTATAGCCATCTGCTTGCCAGCAAAAACTATTTGAAGGGATAATAGAAAAACCAAAAATTAATCAACAAGAAAATAAAGGACAAAGGTACTCTAATCCAACAAAATAATGTTCCTCTGGACTATCCCATATAACTGAACAGAATGGTTGGAGTGAACAAAACTAATAGCAGTTTATATTAGGGAAACCATGTAGAGGAGCAAATTCTAGAGAAACTCAATATTCTCCAAAAATGTTCTTTGCTTTACTGTTCTCCCGAAATGCTCAAATAGAAGACATGAGACACTTCCATTCCAATATTAGGCCAAACCACAGGAGGAAAAGAGAATTAAATTGGGATGCCACCCAACCAAATTTAAGAATAAGATCATAAAGTTGGGGCAGGATTCAACAACAATATTCACTAAATGCATTATAGAACCATAAGATCGTGCAAGTTCAACTGGGTTTTAGCAAGGACTCAGCCATCCTAAACCAAATATGGCATGACTTTAAGAAGATGATCCCAAACAACTTAATATGCACGAGTTACAATAACTCAATATGCTCATTTCTGTAATTTCAGTGTCCACAATGAGCTCTGTGAAGCATTTAGAATAAATCACAGCCTTGCAAATAGAATATGAATTTCTAGCTATGTTATACAAAACAAACCATTTTATTTTCCAAATCAAGATGAGCAATATACCTTTTTATTTCTTATGAATATGCTAAAATATAAACAATCCTCTTTGCACTTTCTACAATATACACTATCCTCTCCACAATAATCTCTCTCTCCATTTTCTACCGTATTCCACCAATGTTAATTAAAAGATAAATATTCTCTTCCCTGTCTTACTGACCATTTTCTTTGTACAAGCATTTTCTATTCTTCATCCAATATATTGTCTTCAAAGGGATTTAAAATTTATATCTATCATGTTGCAAGAAGGGGGAAAGAATCTAGGATGTTGATAATTAAAACAGAATAGAAGCTATGCTACACATTTACTCGTATTACCTGCAGCAATAAAATCATCCCATGAAAACAATAAAAGAAATGAAAGCAACCAAAGAAAATGATACTTCACTAACAGCATGACAATAATCATGAGGAAAACCAAAGCTACCCCTGAGGGATCTGACACAGTGGTAACTAATATGTATCATACTCATGGATTACATTCACATTCTTGAGTTTGATATTATAGTAAATATAAGATTTTAGCTAGTATGCCTCAGAAATCAAGCCAACTGAAGCCACATGCATTTTTTTTTACATAACATTGTAAGAAAGCAACTTACTCAGTCACATAGCTCTTAACAAGCATAAAATATATTCTCCAAAACTCTTGTTCCTTCAAGTGGCGTGGACACAGCATATACCTAAGTCGTGAAATTTCCTGAAATGAAAACATTAACCACAGTTTATGAGCAGAGTCAATTGAATGTCTATATTAATCTAGAAACAAAAACAGTTACCAAATGTACAGCTAAAAGTTCAAAACAGCTAAGTTAAGCCTAATTTCATATCACATTGAATTTATCAATAAATAATTTCAGGAAACAGATGGCGCATAATGCTGAAAAAGGAAAACAACATTCATTAAGCTAAATCAAGAGTTTGTGAAACCCAATATTATAAGCAGTTCCATCATCTCTTCAAAAATAGAAAGCTTAATTTAAGAAAATCAATAGACTTGTACACACCATACGTAGATCAAAGAACAAAATAACCCAATCTTGGGGCACCCATAAAATCCCAAAGAGAAAATTAAAATAATTAAAAAAAAAAAGAACACTCTATGGTACTTCAATCATTTATTATTCTTTTCAATCCACTTCCACATCGTCCTAAAGTGATTATTAAGGTTCTCCTTTCTCCTCCTACAAGCACTATGTGAACTGAACAGTCATATCCTCAAAAGTGGAAACGGCCCAATTCGCAGAACAGTTAGATTATAGCATCCACCAATATATCCCATGTCAAAAGAAATGAGGCAAGCACCAAGGCCACAACTCTGAAACAACCCAACAATGGAGAGAGAAAATGATCAACAACTTTTGCACTCACTTTATATAAGGCACATATCAATCTGATCATTCCCCTCCTAATTAGCTATCTCGAATAAATATTTTTTTTGAGCTAGCTAAAAAGAAAAGTCGGAATCAGACAAAATAGAAACTCCTTCAAGGAAAATCAGTTGTCCTTGCAATGCAGAAAATGTTAGTATTTTATTCAGTATTGAGAGTCTTCAGGATATTCTTTATTATTTGTTTGCCTCTGATTTTCATGAGATTGCATTTTGCTTTTATTTCCACAATTTTCTACTTTATGGCATCGCCCACATATTTAGGCAGAAGGGTTCACTGTAAGTTAGGCTTGACTTATTGAAATTTTGTTCTTTCTCTTGCTGTCTGATATTGGTTTGTCCCCTTGATTTCCTTATTGTCTCCCAAAATCTAAATGAGATTACTATAATCTGTCCCTCGGTATTATTATTTTTTTTGGATAGAAAAAGAATGAATTCCCCTGGAGCTATCCTCTCTCTATCATTGTCTTCAATCTCTTTTGGTGCTCCATCACCTTGCCTACATAACCTATTCACAGAAAAAATGCAGAATCTCCTTTAGTAAATGCAATCCACAGAATACCATCACTCATTATACTGTACAGTAGAACATAGTCTTTTTTTCCCACTAGAACACAGTATTTTTTTTCCCAGGGTACAGCTGTGTGCCATTTTCCCACTAGAACACAGTATTTTTTTTCCAGGGGTACGGCTGTGTGCCGTAGTCCAACCATTTTAGGCTCTGCCGTGTTCTCTCCTTCTGCATGACATGTCTCTTCTTGTTGAATGTGTATCTTTGTTTTGATTCTATATGAATATAGAAACACCATTTCCTCCATGCCATCCGCCAAGTCCCCATCAATTTAGACTCCCGAGACACAGTTCTTTCGCATGGTATGTAATGGTACCATTTTAGACTCTGCAATGTTCTTTCCCAGTCCATTGGTAGTTGAAGACACGTTTTTGTTTTCATCCCAACTAAATCAGAAGTATTTATGCTCTTTCAAGACCACATACTTCTCTCTCAAGCTCATCTTATTCACCTTACCTGCTATCGCAGGCAAAGCTTGCATATTACATCATTCAGCAACAGAGCTCACCTCTTCTTTCTCCCACACGTTCACTCCGTGTGCTTGAGAAAACCCAAAATACCATTTTCCTTCTTTACCTCTTTGTCACCATGGTTCAACTTATCAATTTTGCAAACATTCACTCAATAGAGTGTGTGTGTGTGTGTGTGTTTGTTAATATGGATTTATTGGACAAACCCAAAACTGTGATTAATCCACGATAAAGTTAAAAAAAAAAAAGGCTTTTCTAGAATTGATTGTCCAGGTCTATTTATCAAATGGCAATTATATTCTAGTTAAATACTTGGAATAGACTAAGGAGGAGATTTTGTGAATTGTTTAAGAAAGTCACCACTCTGTTATGGTATATTTATATACAAGATGCTCACATGTATTAATTACACAATAAATAGCTAGCAGTTCCTATATATAATTCAACTATTCCCAATGCCACTTCCAAAAACTATTTGCTTTATCCAACAAACTATTTCCAATACCAGTTCTATTTCCAACACACCCCCTCAAGTTGGAGAACATGAATCATATGCACCAATCTTGTTACATATATACAGGCTTCAAGGACCTCTAGGAGGTCATTTGAGCTAACAGATCGAGTGATAATTTCCATAATTTTCTTGGAAAGAACTTGCTCTCCAACAAAGTGACAGATTATTTCTCCATGCTTAGTTCTTTGATAGAAAACTAGGCTGGAAGCCATGTTTGGAGCTGCTTGGTTATTACAACATAACTTCATTTGTTGAATGCCCTTGAATTTCAACTCTTGAAGTAAGTTATATCCAAATGAGCTCACAAATAGCTGTAGCCATGATTCTTATTCAGCTTCAGCACTAGATCAAGCAGCAATCTTTGAATTTTTACTTTCTAATGCTTGCATGATACAAAATTACCACCAACAAAGAAACAATATCCTGAGGTGGATCGTTAATTAATAGGAGAAACTGCCCAATTTGCATCGGTGTCCGCTATAACTTCAAGGTTTCCTTTATCTTCATATAGCAGCTCTTGACCGAGTGCCTTCTTGATATATCTTAGGATTCATATGACATCACAATGATTGGTATGTGGAGATTGCATTACCCCCATAGCAAAAAAAGTAAAAGGTCAGGTTTGGTAATAGTAAGATAGTTTAGTTTGCCAACCAGTCTTTGGTACCTTTTAGGGTCTGAATACAGCTCCCCTGATCTGGTAATGGATTATTGTTTGGGTCCATTGGCTGTCAACAGGCGTAAAGTTCAACATAGCAGTCTCTTTAAGAATGTCAAAACACATATTTTCTTTGTGAAAATACTAATACCATTTCTTGACTAGGCAACCTCAGTACTAAGGAAGTACCTGAGCTCCCCCAAGTCCTTGGTCTGAACGTGTTAGATGTTTCTTCAATTGGATGATACTCTCATGATCATTAATAGTAACGATTATGTTGTCAACGTATCTTACTAGACAAATACATTTATGAGATGACCAAATAAATGCACGAGTTGGGACCAGTCTCACAGTGAAGAGACATCAGGAAGGTGGCACGTGGAATTCACACATACAAATGTTTTCTGGAAATGATGCTTCATGGCCCGGCTGGTTAGCAGAGTCTGAGATGACTGGCGCTCTTCCCTTGTTGATTGGATAAGTTGAAGACGCTGGCCAAGGTTGACAAACGTGACCAGAGGAATTTTGAGATGTTTAGGGTACTGTTACTGCTGGACCAGATGGCAAACCCACAGTATTAGGCAGAAGCAGGACCAAGCCTACTCTCATACCAACTTGGGAAAAGATTTAGTGAATTGCTTATCTGAATTACCAGTATGCAAAATTATATTTCTCTACAAGATGTTTGCATGTATTAATTACAAAAGTAATAAATAGCTAGCAAATCCTATATCTAATTCAACTATTTCCAATGCCACTTCCAGCAACAGCAATCGTACAACCAGACAATTTCCAATACCATCCAACCAAAAAATAATGTAATTATTTTATTTATTTTTTAAAAGAAGATCTAATGCAATCTTAAGTCTCCAAGGATGTTCATGATCTGACATTTAATTAAAACAGTTTGATGCACTTAGAAATTACATAGAGATCATTCAAAACAACAATTAAAATTGCCAAAGGAAAAGGGGTATTAGTATCTATTACCATAGAACAAGAGAAAATGTGCCCCAAAAAAAAAGGAACAACAAGATCATTGACAATTATTATATGAAGGTCAATGACCACAAAAACTCAAGGGTTCTATGCACTTCACATTAGGTTCTCAAGGGTTCTATGAATAACAGAGAACCTACATTCCACATCCGATAAGGAAAAAGAAAAATAAAAAGAAAAGGAACCCAGTTCCACCCTATAGATCCTTCCAATGTCTCAATCAGCAAAGAAGCTGTGCAGGAATAGAAAGAAACGTTAGATATGTAGCACCATTGGATAATGCACTTTCACCCAATGTCAACCCACCTTAGACTAATAGTTCTTCCAACTAACTTCCATCCCCTCAGTCAGTAGATCCAGACATTTGTTCTATGGGAAACCACTCAATTCCCAGCATAAGCAATCTTTCCCTATAAGCTAAATAGGCAATGAGTCCAGCATTGGCATATTGCAAGTTTCCATCTTTCTCCACCCCATTTGTGGGAACTCATTTCAATTTTATGTATATTCACATTTAGCCATATACATAGCGTCACCATGAAGGAAGTCAAGTCAAGTAGCATACACAAATGTTAACGTTGAGGAGCTGAAAGCACTTTACTTTCTCTCTAAAAACATTATAAACAGACATTGTCTGGCAAAGGGCAATAGAGGAACTCTCCATTTCTAGCCTCTAGAACAATTAAAGAAATCATTGGCACCCATGAAAACAGATCTAAGGAAGGATATGCAGCATGACAATCTCACTCCACATTCACCAATTCGTTCAATCAATTGCAACTTCGAAGTTGCCTAAGATTTTCAGTAAACCTAGGCATACTCATCTTTAACCTTCTAAACCTAACCTCCACTTGTGTCACCACGCACAAAAAGATCAAAATTTAACCCTAATTTAGAATTAAACACAAGACTATAACAGTCGAGTCAAACAAAAATTTTGAAAATTCTCTTCAAACAAGTCACAGTGAGAGAGAGAGAGAGATATACCTGGACACTGGAGAGGACAAGAGTAGCATGACGCTGCTGCCACTCAGACAAATCACCTGAAAGATTTCCACAAGTATTGGCACCATCTCCACCTACTTCATTTTGGTCTGCAACAAAAGTCAAATTTCAAAAACAAATCGAAAATCAGTGAATTAAAGAAAAGAAACAAAAAAAGAAAACGAATATTACGGGGGAGAGAGAAGGATTTGAAAGTGTCGAGGGTGAAGGTCTTGATGAAATCGATTAGCTTGTCGGTGATTCCATATTCTTCCTCTTCTTCCCGATTGCGGTTTTGCAGTTTCTTGTTCTTCAGGTTGGGGTCGTCTGGGTTTGGGTTCTTCAGAAGCGTGCGTCGAAACCAGGATGCCCAATCCATACCCTAAAAACTTTGGGTCACGTATTCTAATTATTTGGCCTCTCCTTTTTCCCATTATTTCGCTAATTTCCCATGTGACATTGCCATTAAATCTTTCATTTCGATCATTTGCATCCTTGACCCTAACTCACAGTGGCATGATAGGGGATTGAACAAACTTAATTTTCTTTTTTTTGGTTTTGATCCACCGGTATCCAAAGTTTATCTGATTTTACTTGATTAATCTGATCCGAATATTATACAATCCATTTTAAGAATTAACTTTTTTAAATCTTTTTTCTACATTCTGATAACTCGAACTCGAGATCTTTGATTAAAGAGGTAAAATATCCAACCACTTATAATATTTTAAAATTAGATTTCAGATTTTATCTTATTTTAAAAATTTAGACCGTATTAAAAATATATTATAAAAATTGAATTTTACTTGTACTTAAAATAGTATTAAATAGTCTCTTCAATATGCGATATTTGGGGTTTATTTTGGATTTTTTTCTCATTTGACTTGTTTTAAAATTTTTAAGATTAAATCGATAAATCTCTTGTTAAAAAGGGTTTCAAATACCCAAACACAAAATTGACAACCTACATGTTATAGTGCTGCAACACACTAACACCCATACAATCTCTTGTCAGTGAATGGAGCAAGCCCTACCCTCGGGGGGGGGAGGGGGGGGGGAACAACCTTCCCGTGACTTAATTTTCTAGCAACCGTGGTTAACTAGTCAGCATCCTTGAAAAACTTGAAGCAGGTTGCTTGGGTTTGATTCATTCGAGCGGTGGAAGTTGTTTTTCTCTTTTTTTTAATAAAAAAATTATCGATATTTAAAACTAAATCGGATTTTATTAAATCCGATTCAAACTAAATTAATCTCTTAAAAGACAAAACTCTCTTAACGCCTATTTTGACTACATATAAAACTCAAATCTAAAATTTGACTAAAAAAGTATTAATATCTAATTATTGAATCAATTAGACATTGGCCCGACTCGTGATTGTTGCGAGAGAGAGAGAGAGAGAGAGAGAGTAGGAAAAAAAAAAAAAAAAAAAGCCGTAAGATTTTGGATCAAGGTAAAGGCGGCCCTACTGAACTGATACTGGCTTATACCGAGGGAGAAATGGGCTGCTTCATCAATTAAGTCGGCAGGCTGGAAACGGATTGGGCCAGATTATAATGTTCCTTCAATCAAGAAGTCCTTGGGCTCAAGTTAAACTTCAATCCTCTTGTCTTGTTTGCCACTGAGCCCAAATGGTGTTTCCAAGACTTTACATGGGTCGTGTTCTTCTTCAAAGGTTAGAATTCCCTCATCTTCAAATTCTAAAGTCTGATGTTTTGGTGATTTAATCCTTACAGCCCGTAATGACCTCTCCTCTGTAAACCCATAACTCTTTTGCTGGGCCCTCGAATGTTGTGGAACAGAATAGGGTGGTGAAATAGGGTTTGTCTAGGAAGGGAAAACAGAGGTGATTCAGGGGCGCTTGATAAAAAAAAGGAAAATAAGATCGAACAAGGAAGATTTCATTAATATTTTAAATATTATCTCTGAGAAACATTAATATTTTATTAAACATCCTTAAAAGCAGTTATTAACATTAATTTATCTTAATCTTGGAGTTAAAGAAACAACTAGGGGTAGGTGGGTTAGTGATTACCCTCTTGTGCTGGTTGGATAATGTTCCTAATTATGAGTGCAAAAGTATTCAATCGTAATCTTGCAATGTGTTTGATTGTTGGTTAGTGGCATTATCACTGAATTTCCTTAATTAAATTTTTTGGTTTGAATTTTGATAATAATAAAAAAAAAAACATCGGAAGAACTCGCTCTTTAATGGATTAGGCAGTTACTTAACTTAAATTGGATTTAGTCAGAATCAATAAATTGATTATTGGATACTAGTCAATCAAACACAGAAAGGAGGACAAATTACCAACATAATTGAGTGTGAATTTAATTACTATTTAACAAAATATTTTTGAAATATGAAAAATATTTAATATTTAATTCACTTAAATGTTGTTCTAACATATTCGGTTATTTGTATTGAGACATTTAAAACAATATAAATACTTATTAATTAATTAGATCTATTTAATTAACTACACTTGTTTGCATTGAAAGAATTTTAATAAAGATTTAAAATCATTAATAAATTCGGCAATATAATGTTAAAAAAGAAAATGGAAAAAAGATAAGACGAAGAATTAAATTCGCAGAAAATACACTACGGATTTTCATTTTGGGGTACTAAGTTTCCCAAAAATTGCATAATTTTGGAATAGCTAGGTCTAAAAAAAAAAAAAAAGAACCTTTTCTCTTCATTACGATGATTTTGTTTCTAGTTCATTGACGGCACCGGTGAGACTCCACCACCACCACCGCCCGTCACCCAAGAGAAAGTAAGATTTTGAGGACCATAAAAAGGGTTCAAAGAAGATCTGTGGACCAGTCAGAACATGCCATTTTGGCACGAAGGTCAATTCTCATATCTTCCCCACCTCCACAGCTCCACTCCCCCCATCAACTCTGGGTCAAAGATTTCATTCATGATTTCTAAATCCTAATTGAAGAGGTTGAACCAAGTAGTGGGAATGAAAAGTAAACTTGGTCATTCTGGGTTGAGGGCTATAAAAAGAACCAATGTGCTGAGAGAGAGAGAGAGAGAGAGAGAGAGAGAGAGAGAGAGGAGATTTAAGTATCACTCTTATGATAAATTAGGAACAGACAATCCTAGTCGTAATTGCAAAATGTGTCAAATCGGTTTGATTATCATGGGACTAATTGAAGGATTGATTCTTTCAAATTCTTTTTTTTTTTTTCATTTTAAGAGTAGATTATCCGACCACAAAATCAAAGAATTTTGATATTATTGTAGTCAAACAGTGCCGCTGGGCTATCGCAATCAGATGTAAGAGGGAAAGGTGTGTTGGAGTTTTGCCCAGAAATGCAATGACCAGGAAGTAGGAACAACAGACTTTTGCAATCGCCATTTCCGACCAGTGTCAATTTTACACTGAATTGCGAAGGCCCACATTCTTTTGAGGGTGACCTTTATAATTAAAACCCTACATTCGCCTTATCCGCCCCCTCCTAAGATCCTTTTTATCTTATCGGCATGTTCTGTTGTAGCATATTATATTATATTAGCACTCTAGCCTCACAAGACAAATCTGCACTACAAAAACTGCTAAACAGAAACTCTAATGGAGCCATATTATATTAGCATTATATTACCAATCTTTTCTATTAAATTGTCAAATTATTGAATTATCAAAGTATTAAAATATTAGCCGGTTTGAATAACCCCAAGATAAGGTCGTGGATAAGAATATTAGATAACTAGAGAGTTAAATAAAAAAAAACAATCGAAAGGTTAAATCAGAATAGATGACCTAAAAGGTTGAATTTAGCACAGTTATAACCTTAATTAATTGAAGAGTTAGCTTTTACAAGAACAAAACCTCGTAGTTTAATTTTTGGAATCACAAACTATTAGAAGAGTGGAATTATCAAATTCCAAATTAACCGATCAATTTCAAGGAATATGTTAAATACTCACAAAAACAAATAAGCGAAGCGACCTCGCTTAATACTTACAAAGACAGATAAGATGGTACAGCTAAATATTTATGCAAAATAAAGGTAAAGAGAATGGTGTTTCTTAAAACTTCCATAAAATAAATTCAATCAAAATGGTAATTCTTAATACTTACACCCAATCTAGGACATGCAAAACGGGTACAAATTAATATTTATAAATATAGACAAAAACAAGCAAAAATGGTGTTTTTTAATATTTACACACATTAACAAATATAAAGGAGTATTTCTTAATATTTACTTTTAGTAGGATCTTTTTTTTTTTTTTTTTGAAAATCACGGGTTTCCTAAGCTAGATCAGATCTTTAACCAAAACAAGGATTTCCTCTCCTTCTTTCCCACCCTTTCTCTCTCTTTCTCTTTAGTAAAAGGCGAAATAATAGTTCGCTTTCTACCCATCGCACGGCCGCTTCTCTCTTTTTCTCTTGTATCGGCGAGAGCTAGGTTTCTTTTCTTACTTCTCCCTCACTCTCTCTTTCTATTTGTGCAAAAGCAATTTGCTGCTTCGTTGTGTGGGAACCAAGCTCCTCCCTCTTGCTCGCTATCTCTCTCTCTCTCTCTCTCATTCTCTCCCTCGCAACTCTCTTTTTCTCCATCTTTGCCCCTTGCTTCTTTCCTTTCTAGTGCGGTGTGAGTTTTTTTAACATATAAAAATTTGAATACGAGATTTTTAGTTAGAAAGAAAGATTGTAACTATTACACTGTTTCTTGGGAATCAAGTGTGATTCTAAAGGTTAAAATACAGCCCTTTACATATAAGCATGACCAAGTTTTGAAGATCAAAGATCAATCGTGGAAATCAAGCCATTTGTCAAGCTTCTTCATTGCTTAAGTGATGGTCCAAAAGATTGGAAAAATGGTTTTTGTCCAAAGATTAAGACATTGTTTTGTCAAAAGTGTCAAAAAAATAGGTTCATGTAATGTTTTAAGAGATCATGCGACACTTGTGACGCTAGAATTAAAATGTGACGCTAGAATTAAAATTTGTGTTAGATTTTGCTTGGAAGATCGAACGGACAACTAAATCGAAACATGATTTTCCATACAAATCAACGGTCGAAATGATTTCTTAGTTTCAAAATATTATTTTTGAAATATATTACCTAAACTAAATTTCTAAGGATTTATTTCTCAAAATAGTGGTTAGAGTTTTCTCAAATTTTTTTTGATTGAAAAGCCTCAGACATGAGCGAATCGACCTGTGAGGAGGGCAACTATTTTGAGAATTTAAAAAAATATGTATATTTTAAATGACATTCAATAAATTATTGAAAATCAATTTAGAGGAGAAATGCGTTACGTAGTCAATTAGCGTAAAATTAAGACAAAAATTTATATATAAATCTTTTATAATATTGTGCTAATACTACTCCGACTAAAAATTAATTTGAATTTATATCTAGAAGGTCGATGATAAAACTATACACCTCTTTAGACAATTAGTTGAGAAGTATAGGGAGAAAAAGCAAAAGAGAAATGCATTACGTAGTCAATTAGTGTAAAATTAAAACAAAAATTTATATATAAATCTTTTATAATATTGTGCTAATACTAGACCGACTGAAAATCAATTTGGATTTATATTTAGAAGGTCGATAATAAAACTATACATCTCTTTAGACAATTAGTTGGGAAGATAGGGAGAAAAAGCAAAGGAGAAATGCGTTACATAGTCAATTAATATAAAATTAAGACAAAAATTTGTTTATAAATCTTTTATAATATTGTGCTAATAACCGAAAATCAATTTGGATTTATATCTAGAAGGTCGATGATAAAACTATACACTTTTTTAGACAAATAGTTGAGAAGATAGGGAGAAAAAAGTAAAGGAGTAATGCGTTACGTAGTCAATTAATGTAAAATTAAGATAAAAAATTACATATAAATCTTTTATAATATTGTGCTAATACTAAATTGATCGAAAATTAATTTGAATTTATGTCTAAAATGTCGATGATAAAACTATATACCTTTTTAGACAATTAGTTGAGAAGTATATGGAGAAAAGCTGAAAGAGAAATGCGTTACATAGTCAATTAGTATAAAATTAAGACAAAAATTTATATATAAATCTTTTATAATATTGTGCTAATACTAAACCAATCGAAAATCAATTTGGATTTATGTCTAGAAGATCGATGATAAAACTATA